>JASVEL010013490.1:0-220383 GCA_032618575.1 Nicotiana noctiflora | reverse complement strand
CTAATTAAACCAACCGTATTAGATGAATTGAGCCAATGGAGTTAACTATGTGTAATACGAAAGTCATTTTGAACTTTATGCTAACGTTCATCACTAATATTAGTTACTAATTTTATTCAAATTGCTATTTAAAGCGATGTCATTTACTCAAGTGACCTAGCAAATTCCGACAAAATCATTCACATTAGTTGATCTACAAACGCTCATTAGCGGATTATTTTAGTCTACCTTCATTAACTACTAACACTACTTATTTTGAGATTTAATCTAAATGGTCATGTCTTACTCGAACCTGCTTTCATGCCATCAACTAATGAAATGCTCTCACAATGGGATATCAGTGAATCCTTTCTAAATTTTTACCTGCTAGGCTTAATTGAAATCCAAATCTATTAACAATCATCCTAATAGTCTCAAATATTTGATAATGCTCGAGTATCAGCAATGTTTTCAAAAGTTCAAATTCATACAATCCGATATAATTACACAAAAAGGACTATTAACAATCTAAAGTATTAACAACTGAACTACTTCATCTCATCATCCGAAAGAACACAAAAAAAATGAAAACAGGCTTAAACTTCACATTCTTCATGCATTCATCTCACATCTTCAGTTTGGGACTATTGAATTATAGAGGTGTACCTGGGATAAGAAAAGGAACAAATGGATGAATGAAGAGCAGTATCTCAGCAGTGACACAAGACCAGTGACAATCAAAGCCACAGTAGCACAGCAACAACAACAACAGCAAACAGAAGAACAACAATAACCAGTGGCCAGTCAACACAGCAACAACGCTGGCAATACCCAAAAGATAGAACACAACAAAAACCAAGATGCAATCAACAGCAACAGAAGAACACCCCAGTGAAGCAAACCAAAGCAGTAGCCTGAGAACTAAGAACCACAGCAGAGACAACCACAAACGAAACAGTAACAAAACCCAATGGAACAGTAACTTTCAGCCTACACCTCCCAGCTCTCTCTATCTATATTCTGGTATGTGTATACTGTGAACCCTCACTGTGTATTTCAATGTCTGTCTATGTATCTCCTCAATGTTTCAGACCACCCTTAAGAGTCTATCTCCCTCCTGTTTTTATAGCTAAGACAGACCCCTTGTCCCTTAAACTAATCCAATAGAACAATGAACTTGACTGAAACAGTGAGAAAGAGAAATGCAGAATCTTTTCTTCCTCTCTCTTCTTCAAAAATGTATGCCTTTTTCTGTATATATGTCCGTGTCCTCTCTATCACTCAAGTGTCTTATACTTATAGTTAAAAATGAACTCCCCCCCAAAGCCAAAAGAATCAGGAATTCAAAAATACACTAATCAACAGACCCATCCTGCCCACACCCTGCCTGCCAGCCCAGTATATTCTCTGTTTTAGCCACTAAACTTGTCTAGGTATGGGTTATGTTATTTTAAATCAAAGACTGCAGGGACTGGTGGTGCCCTGCTGTACAGCAGGTTCCACTAGGTCATTTCATGGGTAGGGCATTTTTTAAATCCTAAGATGCTAACATTCTGATTCAAATCACTAACAACTATATCCCAACATCACTGATAATTCAAAAAATCCGTTAAACCAACAGTGGCTTGGATCAATCTTAGCAGTATTAATCATTAACCAGTGTTCTAACAAGACCAAACCATAGAATTAATCAATGACATTCCATACAATCGAAACTAATTGACAACTCAGTGATTCACAAATTTTGGGCAGACTCGGGGGTTGACAATTCAAACTAACTTATTTGACGACCTTAAATCAATCAATCGTACAAAGCCATTACAATTAACAAATAATCAGAAAGAAACCGACCAAATAGAAGGTCTGTTGGGGAGGGGCAGAGTAAATTTGAAAGACGACAGTAAGAAGGTCCAAATGCGGTAGATTATACATGTAACAAGATATTACCAAAACCAACAATCAAAACAACAACAACAAACAAAAAATGAAAGAAAAAATACCTCAGGAATCAGAATGACCCAAGTTCGAACTCGGCTTGCCCATTTTGAGGTCGGATAGACCTTAATCGAAGTGTTCTCGACCGAGAACACCCCGAATAAAGTCCATTGGACCCCAAAACCTCGATTAATTTGGCCTAATTCGACCCTTTTAAGTTTAGGGTTCTTGAGGGTGGGATTTGGGGCTTTTGTATTTCTGGTTAGATTCGAAGCAAACCAATGCCGGCGGGGGTACGAGGGAGGCCATGTGAGGGTTTGGGGTGAGTTTGGGGTGATTTGGCGTAAGTTCGAGTTGACTCGAATCTTCAAATGAAGATTCGAGGAGTTCTGGAGTGATTCGAGGTAAAGGGAGGCTGGATTCGTAATGAGTGAGGCGAAGGGAAGATTTTGGCATTGGTTTGGGTTTGATTGGCCTACCGGAACCGCCGTGAGGCGATTTCCGGCAGGCGGAGTACGGCGGCGTTACGCCGGGGATTTGAGAGCTCCCGAGGGAGAAGAAGGGAGAGGGGGGGTCTGGCTTGGGGGGGCGGGGTATGGAAAGGAGCTTATATATGTTTTGAGTAGTTAGATCCTGATCGTTGGATCAAACTTGATCAACGATCAGGATCCTCTCACTTAAACCAAACGGTGCCGTTTGGTTAAGTCCTAGGCTGGATGAATTTTGGAATTAACGGATTAATCTGGGCCGTTGGATAATAAATCCAACGGTCCAGATCAAACGTTACATAGGCTGAAGCTGGACGGATATTTGGGCCAGATCAGAAGCAATTCACTTGGGCCTGACTTTTAGACTAAAATTGGCCCAACTCGGATCTTCATGATGTATTATGTACATATGTGTATGTATATATATATATATATGTATATATACATACATATATATATATATACACACATATATATATATACCAACCTATAACACCGCTGTTTTTTACTACAATTAACGCACACGATTACATATCACCCAAAAATGTAAATCACATGACTTCGATATCAAACGCTGAAAATGCAAAGCCTAGCATATATTTTTTGTATTTTTAATTTAAATAAATAAACGTGCACACAAAACACAAAATCACACAAAGCATGCCCAACACGAAACTATTTTTATTTTTTTGAATTTTCTGGGAGTACTTCTCGAGTAAGGCAAAAATCACGTGCTCACAACAAGCCTCCCACGCGCGTAAACACGCAGAGTTTTCGTGCAAAGATAAATGAGCGGATATAAGCGATTTTTGCCCATCCGAACACTCCGTATGAAGCATTTTGGAAAAGTTTTGACCGAACCTTGCTTCAAAGGTCTCCTACATATCCCTGGCTAAAAGGGAATCAGGTCAATGTAGTTCGGGAAGTTCCGGTAGCTGGGACTACCATGCCTGTTGCGATCTCGCCGTTACTGCTGTTGCCGCTGTTACTGCTGTTACCACTGCTTAGCTGATTTCCTTGTTATACTGCGCTAAGCAACAAAAACAAGAAGCTAGACTAAGTTATATTACTACAAGTTCTTATCTATCCTTGTAACTTGATCTTGTCGCGCTCCTTGCCATCCTGTCTGACTTGGTGTTTCTTCTGACGCTTCTTCTCTTCTGTCAGTTGTTATTTCGGCCTATCTTGATTGCCGAACTCCGACCATTACCTCCTTCTTTACGATCTTTGAACTATTCTCCTTCACAATCTGAGTCTATCTGTTCTGATCCTTGTTGCCTCCCTTTGCTTACGAACTTGGATTCATGCCGGGGATTTCCGTTACATTCTACCGCTTTCCTCTACCAACTCAAAACAGCTTGCCACTCCATTCTCCAGGCGGGCTCCCTGACTTCAACTACTACTTCGAAATTAAATCGCCACTCCATTCTCCAGGCGGGCTCCCTGACTTCAACTACTACTTCAAAATTAAATCGCCACTCCATTCTCCAGGCGGGCTCCCTGACTTCAACTACTACTTCAAAATTAAATCGCCACTCCATTCTCCAAGCGGGCTCCCGACTTCAACTACTACTTCAAAATAAAATCGCCACTCCATTCTCCGGGCGGGCTCCCCGACTTCAACTACTACTTCAAAATTAAATCGCCACTCCATTCTCCGGGCGGGCTCCCGACTTCAACTACTACTTCAAAATAAAATCGCCACTCCATTCTCCAAGCGGGCTCCCTGACTTCAACTACAACTTCGACATTAAATCGCCACTCCATTCTCCAGGCGGGCTCCCTGACTTCAACTACTACTTCAAAATAAAATCGCCACTCCATTCTCCAGGCGGGCTCCCCGACTTCAACTACAACTTCAAAACTAAATCGCCACTCCATTCTCCAGGCGGGCTCCCTGACTTCAACTACAACTTCAAAACTAAATCGCCACTCCATTCTCCAGACGGGCTCCCTGACTTCAACTATAACTTCAAAATTAAATCGCCACTCCGTTCTTCAGGCGGGCTCCCTGACTTCAACTACAACTTCAAAATAAAATCGCCACTCCATTCTCCAGGCGGGCTCCCCGACTTCAACTACTACTTCAAAATTAAATCGCCACTCCATTCTCCAGGCGGGCTTCCTGACTTCAACTACTACTTCAAAATTAAATCGCCACTCCATTCTCCGGGCGGGCTCCCTGACTTCATCTACAACTTCAAATAAAATCGCCACTCCATTCTCCAGGCGGGCTTCCTGACTTCAACTACAACTTCAAAATTAAATCGCCACTCCATTCTCCAGGCGGGCTTCCTGACTTCAACTACTACTTCAAAATAAAATCGCCACTCCATTCTCCAGGCGGGCTCCCTGACTTCAACTACTACTTCAAAATAAAATCGCCACTCCATTCTCCAGGCGGGCTCCCTGACTTCAACTATAACTTCAAAATTAAATCGCCACTCCATTCTCCAGGCGGGCTCCCTGACTTCAACTACTACTTCAAAATTAAATCGCCACTCCATTCTCCAGGCGGGCTCCCTGACTTCAACTACTACTTCAAAATTAAATCGCCACTCCATTCTCCAGGCGGGCTCCCCTGACTTCAACTACAACTTCGACATTAAATCGCCACTCCATTCTCCAGGCGGGCTTCCCTGACTTCAACTACAACTTCAAAATTAAATCGCCACTCCATTCTCCAGGCGGGCTTCCTGACTTCAACTACAACTTCAAAATTAAATCGCCACTCCATTCTCCAGGCGGGCTCCCTGACTTCAACTACCACTTCAAAATTAAATCGCCACTCCATTCTCCAGGCGGGCTTCCTGACTTCAACTACAACTTCACTGATTTCATCCTATCTTGATTACCTTCCTTGCCTCTTGTACCATTTCCTTCTTCCCGCATTGCCTCTCGGACCACCTTTTCTTCTGAATTATCCTGTCTTGGAATTGCTTTCCCCCGGTCGTATTACTTTTCTTCTGGCTGCGGGGGATATTTTGGAACTGTTTACCCGCCTGCTGGGGGTGATGCTGCTGAGGAAGTATTCTTTGTTTCCTTCACCCCTCATTCTCTTCCTTCTTCCCCTACCTCTTCCGGGACTCACGCTTTTGTTTCCTTGATCAAATTATAGGATGTAATACTGCTGGGGGAATCTCGAAGCCATTTTTTTCTTTTTCCCATAACTGCTGGGGATGATACCATGCTCAAAGATCACCCCATCTTGTGTTGCTTTCTACCTTTATCCTCTGAGTCTTGCTTTCCAGAAAATTTTCGCAACCGGAGAAAATTTTCTGCCCCAGTGTGATAAACTTCTGGACGGTATGCTTTTCTGCCGTCGGACCCTCTTTTCCTGCTTTAAATCAAAGAAAAATTGTTAGTTTCAAAACGCCGCGAGTGGTCGTGCCACTCTTGTTGAGGCCATTCTCTTTCAGCCGCTTGGCCTCTCTCGAACTTTGAGGACGACGTTGACGCTTGCTTGGGAAGATGCTTTTTCCACGAACGACCTCTCATCTTTTATTCCACTCTTTGGTTTGGTCCGACTCTTTTAGCCGGTGATCTGTTGCGTGGAATCACCTTTCGGACATGCCACATGTGTCCATCATACTCCATAGTTCTTGCGAACCTTCCACTCAGCCTGTCATCCCAATCTCATTATCGTAACGACTTCTGTCTCATTGCCTTGTTCCATGCCTATTCACTTTCAATATACTGCTTTGGGAGACTTGGTAGTAAGCTTTAAAAAATCAATTTTCGAAAATGAAAGAAAAGAAAAGAAAAGACTACCGCAATTGACAAAAGAAGAGAAAAACTTTTCTGAACTCAAAAATAGGAAAACTTATCTGAATGTGTGCCTGATCCAATGTTATGCCGCGCCTTTGAGATTAAACTACCCAGTCTATTCATGTCAATCACTTTCTGATACCGCGTCCTGCTAGAGGTAAAACGGATGTCCCAACCTTGTCTCATGCAGACATCTTGTAACCATCTCATCCTGCCACCTCACCGTGCCCTTCAAAGGGTTTTCACTGGTGAGATTCTCTCATTTTTCTCTATCTCCCGTCGCCCTAAGGTGCCCGTAAAGGTTTTCACCGTAAGACTCTCTCATTTTACTTCTCTCAACTTCCTTCGCCTTAAGGTGCCCGCGAGGGTTTTCACCGTTAAGACTCTCTCGTTTATGCTTCTCTCAACTTCCTTCGCCTTAAGGTGCCCGCAAGGGTTTTCACCGTTAAGACTCTCTCGTTTATGCTTCTCTCAACTTCCTTCGCCTTAAGGTGCCCGCAAGGGTTTTCACCGTTAAGACTCTCTCGTTTATGCTTCTCTCAACTTCCTTCGCCTTAAGGTGCCCGCAAGGGTTTTCACCGTTAAGACTCTCTCATTTATGCTTTCTTTCCCTTGCGGCGGGGTATCACCCCTGAGATTCCCTCTAGAGCGTTATCCCCTTTCGGCTTGTGCATCCTGGATTCAATCGAGGGTCGGGATGTCACCCTTGGCCTTCATTCACATGACTTGGCACTTTTCAAATACTGATCGAGAGGTCTTTCTGGTTCTTAATATGGTTTCTGCGCGTGAGGCTGAAGGAAAGGGTTTAGCCTCAGCGGTTAGCTTATTACAACTTCCGGAATCCACACTATCTTTCAAACGAAACAATGACTTCTGCCCCAGTTTTATTGCTTGGGGGATTTTTTGATTTTTATTTTATTATGACCGAGCCGTGTGGCGCCTACGTATCCTTCTTGAGGAATCAGGTCGAACGTAGTTCACTTTTTCTTGTATTACTTTTTTGTTTCTTTTCTATTCTGTTACACATCTTCCTTGATGATTCCGAAAGAGGGTATATGAAAGAATAACTAAGGCTCAAATGGGGAAACAAAGGTTAAAGTGTTTGGGTAGCAGAAAAATTGCCTCTGTCATTTCATTCTCCGAAAAATGCCAAATACACACAAACGAAACCAAACGTTGACAAATGCATTAAAGAATTACACATAATATCTCTTAACCGCATCAGAATTGATAGCCATATCGGTGCATCTTCCCTCGACATCAGTCAGACATAGAGCGCCGTTGGATAATACTCTAGTCACCACAAAAGGTCCCTGCCAATTTGGAGGCGAACTTGCCTTTCGCTTCGGCCTGATGGGGTAGAACCCTCTTCAGCACATGCTGTCCCACTTCAAATCTCCCGGGACGTACCTTCTTGTTGTATGCTCTCGCCATTCTCCTTTGATACAATTGGCCGTGACATACTGCTGTCAATCTCTTTTCATCGATCAAGCTCAGTTGCTCTAATCGGGTTTTGACCCACTCGTCGTCGTCAATCTCAGCTTCAGCGACAATTCGGAGGGACGGAATCTCAACTTCTGCGGGTATTACTGCTTCAGTCCCGTATACCAACAAGTAAGGAGTTGCACCTACCGAGGTCCGGACGGTAGTGCGATAACCCAACAGCGCAAATGGTAGCTTTTCATGCCATTGCCTAGATCCTTCTACCATTTTCCTCAATATCTTCTTTATGTTCTTGTTTGCTGCCTCGACCGCACCATTTGCTTTTGGGCGATACGGTGTGGAATTTCGGTGTGTAATCTTGAACTGTTGACATACCTCTTTCATCAATCCACTGTTAAGATTTGCACCGTTATCTGTAATGATCATCTTTGGGATTCCGAACCTACAAATGATGTGGGAGTGTACGAAGTCCACTACCGCCTTCTTGGTCACTGATTTGAATGTTTTGGCCTCCACCCACTTGGTAAAATAATCAATCGTTACCAGAATGAACCTGTGACCATTGGAAGCCGCAGGCTCAATAGGTCCAATAACATCCATACCCCATGCGACAAACGGCCATGGTGCCGACATTGTATGCAATTCAGTCGGCGGAGAATGAATCAAATCTCCGTGTATCTGACACCGATGGCATCTTCGCACGAAACTTATACAATCCCGCTCCATAGTGAGCCAATAATATCCTGCTCGAAGAATCTTCTTTGCCAATACGTATCCGCTCATGTGTGGTCCGCAAACTCCCGAGTGTATATCCGTCATAACTGTTGTGGCTTGACTTGCATCTATGCATCTCAATAATCCCAAGTCTGGGGCTCTTTTGTAAAGCACCCCTCCACTAAGGAAAAATCCGTTCGCCAACCGCCGAATAGCTCGCTTTTGATCTCCAGTTGCTTGCTCTGGGTATACTCCTAACCTGAGGTATTCCTTGACATCATGAAACCACGGTTCACCATCCACCTCTTCCTCTATTACATTACAATAAGCATGTTGATTCCGGACATGGATATGTAACGGATCGACACGAACCTTGTCCGGGTGATGTAGCATTGATGCTAAAGTAGCCAACGCGTCGGCAACCTCATTATGCATCCTTGGGATGTGCCCGAATTCTACCGATCGAAAGCGTTTGGTCAAATCATGCAAACACTGACGATATGGGATAAGCTTTAAATCTCTGGTTTCCCATTCTCCCTGAATCTGATGTACCAGAAGGTCCGAGTCCCCCAAGACCAAGACGTCCCGTACATCCATGTCCACCGCTAATCGCAACCCCAAGATGCATGCCTCGTACTCAGCCATATTATTGGTACAGTGAAAACGCAGTTGAGCGGTAACAGGATAATGATGTCCTGTTTCAGATATAAGCACAGCCCCTACTCCGACTCCTTTTGCGTTTGCCGCTCCATCGAAGAAGAGCTTCCATCCCGGATCCTTGGTTAGTTCCAACCCCTCAATCTGCAATACTTCCTCATCTGGAAAATACGTCCTCAAAGGTTCGTATTCGTCATCAACGGGATTTTCAGCTAAGTGATCGGCTAGGGCTTGAGCTTTCATAGCCGTCCTTGTCACGTATATGATGTCGAATTCCGTAAGTAATATTTGCCACTTTGCTAACCTCCCCGTAGGCATGGGTTTCTGGAAAATATACTTCAACGGATCCGGACGCGAAATGAGGTAAGTGGTGTAAGAAGACAAGTAGTGTTTCAGCTTTTGGGCTACCCAAGTCAGGGCGCAACATGTCTTTTCTAGATGAGTGTACTTGACCTCGTGGACTGTGAACTTCTTACTGAGGTAGTAAATGGCCCGTTCCTTCCTGCCGGTAAGATCATGTTGCCCCAGTACGCAGCCAAACGAATTCTCCAAGACCGTCAGATAAAGAATCAGGGGTCTACCTGGCTCAGGCGGAACTAGTACGGGTGGATTTGACAGATACCCTTTGATCCGGTCAAACGCTTCCTGACATTCTGCCGTCCATTCTATCGCAGCGTCTTTCTTCAATAGGCGGAATATGGGTTCACAAGTTGCCGTAAGCTGGGCAATAAACCTACCGATGTAATTCAACCTTCCCAACAGACTCATTACCTCTGTTTTATTCTTCGGCGGGGCTAACTCCTGAATGGACTTGATTTTGGATGGGTCCAGCTCAATGCCCCGTCGGCTGACGATGAATCCTAGCAGCTTTCCTGATGGAACTCCGAATGCGCATTTGGCCGGATTAAGCTTGATGTCGTACCTTCGGAGTCTTTGAAAGAACTTCCTGAGGTCAACAACATGGTCTTCTTGACGCCTAGATTTTATGATCACATCATCCACGTACACCTCAATTTCCTTGTGTATCATGTCATGGAATACCGTAGTCATCGCCCTCATATATGTTGCCCCTGCATTCTTCAAACCGAACGGCATCACTCGGTAGCAATAAGTCCCCCATGGTGTGATAAAAGCCGTCTTTTCTGCGTCCTCTTCATCCATCAAAATCTGATGATATCCCGCATAACAGTCCACAAAGGATCCAATCTCGCGTCCGGCGCAATTATCAATCAGGATATGGATATTGGGAAGTGGGAAATTATCCTTAGGGCTTGCCTTGTTGAGATTGCGATAGTCCACGCATACCCTGATCTTTCCGTCTTTCTTTGGCACCGGTACTACGTTAGCCAACCATTCAGGGTATCGAGTGACACGAATGACTTTCGCCTGCAACTGCTTGGTTACCTCCTCCTTAATCTTCACACTCATCTCCGTCTTGAATTTCCGCAGATTTTGCTTGACGGGAGGATATGCCGGATCAGTGGGTAATCTATGAACCACTAGATCAGTGCTGAGTCCCGGCATGTCGTCGTACGACCATGCGAAAATATCTTTAAACTCCATGAGTGTTTTGATCAATTCTTCTCTCAGATTGGGTTCAATATGGACACTTATCCGGGTTTCTTTGACGTCATCAGCATTCCCTAGATTAACGGCCTCAGTATCATTTAAGTTCGGTTTGGGCTTTTCCTCGAAGTGACTTAATTCTTCACCGATTTCTTCCACGGCTTCATCATCGCCGTACTCTGACTCACTCTCGTCACTTCTTATTTCATGTGTTATTATTTCCAAACCCGATTGACTTTCTAGACCGGGTTGATTAATCTTTAAGCACGCCATATCATTAAGATCAGTTGCAAGAAGGCTGTTCAGAAAAGTAAAAAGAAGAAAAGATAAACAAAATTAGACACGAAGGAACCAACTTTCATTGATGGGAATTGTACAAAGGGGAAAACAAACTGCAAACTTAAATCAAAAATAAACAAAACGAACGGGATTTTACTCCGGGGACAAACCCCCAATACAAAATTTCGAAAGAAAGACAATCCAAGACAAACTACCAAGACTCCTTCCGGACAGGGAGAGGAGTAGCCTTCCAGTTATTCAGTTTTGCCTTTGGTCCCACAAATTGTATATCGGCATGACTGGATCCTTCACCGTCCTCGAGCATACATACATCCGTGAATAGGTTCTCGAATTTCCTGAAGAACTCTTCATCTGGCCTGATCGTAGGACCGGGAATCTTTGGCGCTGGATGTCCTCTTGCTCCGGACCTGACAAAAGATTGGGAGAGGCGTGGAACAGGCTTTGGGAGCACCCATGTTTTCTGCTTGCTCCTCTTTGCTCGCCGGATGTCCTCCGAGGTTGGCTGGAATCCCAAGCCGAAGGTTCCCAAGTTTTCGACCACTGATACCGGTTGTATAATTCCTTGCAGAGATGCACCTAACCCTTTACCGGGTACGAAACCATGTCGCAACATTTCATGCGCCACCATGACATCCGCAATAATTGTTCTGTCGCCGGGAATACATTCCCCTTCCGGAACTCGGTGGGCGGACACCACATCGCAGACCTGGTACACCCACGGCCCAACGTCTTCTTCCGTCTCAACAAAGGGAATGATGGTGCCCGATTGTGGGTCGTTCTCTCCATGAACGACGATCTCCTGCTGGTCCCATTCAAACTTGACGAGCTGGTGCAAGCTGGATGGAACTGCTCTTGCGGCATGAATCCATGGTCGCCTTATTAGGAGGTTATATGACACCACCATATCCAGCACCTGGAATTCCATGGTGAACTCCACTGGCCCAATTGTCAAGATTAGCACTATGTCACCAACCGACGCTTTACCTCCTCCGTCGAACCCTCGAACACATACCCTGTTCTCGCGTACCCTGCCGATGTCTACTTTTAATTTGCCCAGTGTAGAGAGAGGACAAATGTTAGCACTGGACCCATTATCGACCAAGACTTTGGTAACCACCGCCTCTTCACACTTCACCGTAAGATATAAAGCCCTGTTATGCTCAGTGCCTTCCTCAGGCAACTCGTCATCGGTGAATGTGATCCGATTTGCTTCGAAGATCCGATTGGTGATCTTCTCCAAATGGCTCACTGAGATTTTATCCGGCACATGTGCCTCATTCAGGACTTTCATCAATGCTTGCCGATGCTCTTCGGAATGTATCAGCAAGGATAGCAATGATATTTGTGCCGGAGTCTTCTTTAACTGCTCTAAGACAGAGTAGTCATGCAGCTTCATCTTTTTCAAGAATTCTTCTGCTTCTTCATCAGTGACCGGCTTTTTCAATACTGCCGGAGTGGTCTTCCTCAATTCCGCAGGGGCAAAACATCTCCCCGAGCGGGTCAACCCTTGGGCTTCACAAACTTCCTCTTTCACCTCCCTTCCTCTGTAGGTCGTTGTAATCCGAGCATAATTCCATGGGACAGCCCGGCTATCAGTTACTGGCAGCTGTGTTGCCGGTTGGATGATGAAAGGATCCATTCGAACGCCCGCTACTGTCAGGATGGGCTTGATTGCTGCCCCTGGTACAACTATCTTGGCCGGCTTCACCGGTACTTCGTTCACACTTTCCTTTCCTGCTTCCGACTCTCCTGGTATGTCTTTCTTGCAACTGGGCGACTCATCACAGCCTGGCCCTTTTCTCGTTCCTGTCCCGCTAGACCTAATCATCATTACAGTCTGAGAGGCTTTCTCCTTTCCTTCCTCCGCCCGTACCAACTCGATCATATTGGTCTCATGATGAGCCGGGAGCGGGTTTTGGTTGATGTTGGGCTCTGTTGGAGTCTGGAGCTCAATCCTGCGAGTGTCAATGAGCTCCTGGATGGCCGTCTTCAGCCTCCAACACTTTTCTGTATCATGTCCCGGACATCCCGAGCAGTAGGCACAATTTACCGAATGGTCCAAGTTCTTCGGAAGGGGGTTTGGCAACTTAGCTTCAACCGGATTTAGCAAACCTACTTGCTTCAACCGGTGGAACAGACTGGTATAAGACTCTCCTAAGGGAGTGAAAGTCTTTGGCCTCGGCGCCCTGTCACCCCTGAATGCCTGGTTCGGACGGAAACTCGCGCCCGAGGGGTTTCTGTAAGCTCTTGGGGGTGGATGATTGTTCTGGGGGTTTGGTGCACGCCACGGTGCATGAGCGGGAGGTGCAGAATATGACTGTGCATGGTGGACGGTAAAATGAGGATCAGGTGCGGGATAGTAATGTTGCGGGTAGCTATATGGGTTGTGGGGGTAATTTTGGTGGTGAGGCTGGGGTGGGCTATATTGGGGTGCGGGGCCTCTATTTTTGAACCATGCCCCGGACTCGACGGCCGCCACTTCCTCTCTCCTCTTCTTCCCCGGTACTCCTCCAGTACCGCTTTGGATAGCCTGAGTGGTGGCTTTCAGTGCTGAGTAACTCATGATCTTGTTGGCCTTCAAACCCTCCTCGATCATACCCCCCATTTTTATCACCTCGGTGAATGATTTGCCTACGGACGTTACCAGATGTCCGAAGTAGGTGGGCTCTAATGTCTGCAAGAAGTAGTCCACCATCTCGCTCTCTCTCATCGGTGGATCCACCCTGGCCGCCTGTTCCCTCCATCGGAAACCAAATTCCCGGAAGCTTTCAGCAGGCTTCTTCTCTATTTTTAGCAATGATAGGCGGTCGGGGATTATCTCAAGATTGTATTGGAACTGGCCGATAAAAGCTTGAGCCAGATCATCCCACGTAAACCATCTACTGGGATCCTGTCTAGTGTACCACTCCAACGCCGATCCTCCCGGACTCTGGCCGAAGTAGGCTATCAGAAGCTCGTCCCGTCCTCCGGCCCCTCTCATTTTACTGCAAAACCCCCGCAGGTGGGCCACTGGGTCACCATGCCCCTCGTATAGGTCGAATTTGGGCATTTTAAATCCTGCTGGCAACCGGACGTCCGGGAATGGGCATAGATCCTTATAGGCGACGCTGACCTGGTTGCCTAAACCGTGCATGTTCCTGAAGGATTGCTCCAGGCTTTTAACTTTTCTGACAACTTCCTCGTGTTCCGAACTTTGGAAGTGTTTTTCCGGTTCTGCCGGATTATCCCAGTGAGGTGTATGTGATTGTGGTTCAGGAGCCCTGAAAGTAGGCTCTGGAGGATAGTAAGAGTTGTCATGGATCTGAACATATGGCTCGCTGGCCGGCCTTTGCAGAGGAGCAGGTGGAGGTGCTACAAAAACAGGGGCGACTGGAGGAGGATTTGGTTTGGCTGGTGGAATGTGGGTGGCATATGGATTTTCCCCCTGAAAGTATGGATAGCTCGGGGCGCTTGTTGAAGGATCGATGGGCGGATGTTCCGGAGCCGAGGCGAGAGTAGGGCGGTTTGGTGAAGACTGTTCCCTGGCCCAGGCCAGGTGCATCTCTGTTATCTGTTGTTTTAACCGGTCTACTTCTTCCTTCATGATTTGTAGCTCGGACTTTTCTTCCTCGAGACTCTTGCCGGAACTCGACATGCTTACTGTAACTGGTCCTTTGGATCTAGTACGGTAGTGATGGCTGGCCAGGATATTCTGTCAAACCAACTGCTAAACTTTCTGGAACACGCAACAAACTTGTTAGTTCACCGAGTTTGACAGATATGTTATAGCACGTTGGATGCAATGCACCTAACCAAATAGCCCTTTCTACGTGTACTCTTTAACATGCGTCATTCCGGCCCTTTTTCTTTTTCTTTTTCTTTTTCTTTTTCTTTTTTTTTTTTTTTTTCTTTTTCGACTATCTTTGCAAGCCTTATTGTTATTTAGCCTTTGGATTCTTTTTCTTTCTTTTTAGTGGTGGTCGAATCTTATGTGGATTGCCTACGTATCACGACCCCGCGTGAATCAGACCGAGCGTAGTTCTGGTAACAAGATTGTGGCGAAATTCAGTAACTTTTATATCAAATAAACCGTGTAGTTACAAAACACGTCTTACAACAATCAGCAAAACAAAAGAAAATGCTTGACTTGGGAAAGTCAAAATGCCAGCTAGCTTGACTCAACATTTCAAAATACATTTTCAATCAAAAATCTAATGGCCCTAAAGCTCCTGGGGGCCTGCGAGGCATCATTCGGCCTTGCCGCATGCCTTGGTGTGAGGTCCTTGTGCAGTTCCCTCAACTCTTCCATGATCCGATGAACATAACCCATAATTGAAGCGAAAAGGTCGGCGCGGGGCATTCGTTCACAAGCTAGGCACTTCATGGTGACATAGTGCCCGATTTCTCCAATTCTATCCTTGATCATGTCCCTTTCTCCGAGTAGCCGCTCTATTTGCTGGTTTTTCGCCCCCAACCTTCGAGCATTGTTGGTGACTTGGTCTAGGAGCCTATCCACTTGTCCTTGCAGTCGGGCCATCAAATTGTGGCGGCGGTCGAGGTCTGCTCTGGCATCTTGGGCTTGCTTAAAAACCCGCTCTCTGAGGACAACATTTGCTTCCCTTAAACTGGTGACGATATCAGTGTAATCCTCTTCTACCCGTTGTAGGTGAAGTGCATGTTGATGTGCCTCCTTTCTCCAGCCGGCTCGGATTCTCACTGTTTGGGCCTTAGACTCTTCCAATTCTCTTTGGACATCGGCAACCCGGCTTTTCAGACCCTTTATCAGTTTTTCGTCTGCCCGACTCCTCAACTGTCTGTCAGCATCCCTTTTCATTTGCTGGATTTGAGCTCTTAAGAAAGTCATTTTCTTGCGCCAACTTCTTTTTATCTCCTTCGTTGGCGGCGGCTTGCAAATCCCTTTCAAATTGAAGATCTTGGACCTGTTGCTCTATCTTGCCGATCCTGGTTTTGTAAACCTCTTCCTTAGCCAACCAGTCCCATTGGTCTTGGGACGCTTCAGCAAATTCCCTGAGGTGAGGTCTTTTGGCTGGTCTTTCCCCCGACGTTTCTCCTTTGTACCAAGTAAGATATCTAGGTGCAACCTCTCCTCTAGCTCGGTCGTGCACACAAGTGTTTGCCTCTAGATATTGGCATTTGCTCCAGATCTGGCGGACCCTCGCTTCCGGGAATTGACCGTCGGGACCAATTTCAATAACATGGGTACTTAGGTCTTCTTCTTTGGGTACTATCTGACACCTCCCGAGCTGTCTCAACACCCGATGGGGCGCATAAGGTTGAATGCTTTTAAGTCCCATTAAGAGAAAGGGGGACTTAGCTGCTGGCATGTACACGATTCTGTCTATCCGCAACCAACCCAACGTCCATTGTATTTGGCTTGCGTTGAGAGCTTGAAAGTATGCCCTCCATGCCAATGTTCCTTCAGGCAAGACGACCCTATCAATCCTTGTGTAGAATTCGCTTATGCAAGTTTTCTCAACTAGACCATATCTCAAGAATTGAGTGCGACGACACAGGTGCTCGATCATCCATATTTGCAGCAGTAAATTACAGCCTTCGAAAAAATCTCCCCCGGCTTTGCAGATTGTGAGGGCTCGATATATGTCTGACAGTATCATAGGAGCAAGAGTACTCTCACTTTGGTCAAGCAAAGTACTGACGATTCCGGCTAACTTTATATCAATGTTCCCGTCTTTCCTCGGGAATACCACGAGTCCTAAAAAGGCTATCATGAAAGCAACTCGTCTGTGCTCCTCCCATTTCGGGCGATTACCCTTGCTGCATAATTTGTTTTCTGGGTCGTCGAAACCTCCCGCATGACCGTACCTTTGATAAATGAAGTCCAAAGTACAAAACCCTCGTGCTAGATCCGGGTTACGTACCGTCCTGGCCGTCTTTAGTGAGTCTAAAAACCGGTGTACGGCGACAACCCTGGGGGCGATTAGATATTGCTGCCCCAATGGTATATCGGTGTTTCCAATGTATCCGGTCATTTCCTCAACAGTTGGGGTGAGCTCGAAGTCCGAGAAGTGAAAGACATTGTGCGCGGAGTCCCAATATGTGACTAAGGCTCTTATGATGTCCCCCCGGGGTTTTATTTCAAGCGGACCCGTGAGACCTTTCAAATACTTTTTAACCTCATCCTGTCCTCCTTGGCCTAGATCATTCCACCATAGCCGTATTTGTACCGGGATTTTAGTCATGAGTGAAAAGGGTTCATTTCGAATCGTGCTCATCCTGCACATTTATTTAAAGAAATCGATCATTTTGGCTGGCAATGGTTTTTTCAAAATTTACAGATTTTGGTATATATTTCTGAAAAATGGCAAGTTGGACCCGACGGGGGTTGCCTACGTATCTCACTTCCGGTGAGAATCAAACTCGCGTAGTTCGGTCCGTCAAGACAAACTATTTCTTTTATTGACCGACAAAACACACTTTGTTAAGAAATACATTTTCCTTTATTGACCGACAAAGAAAACACATTTTGTCAAAAAACACATTTTCTTTTATTGATCGACAAAAAAAAAAACACATTTTGTTAAGAAACCCATTGTCGTCAAAGTCAACCTTCCGTTGTCTCTTGTTAACAAACTATTGGTTTTGTTGGTAAGACCCATTTTTGTATTTTCTGAAAATATCCATTTACCCACACTGTTTCCTTTTTTTTTCGTTTCTCCTCAGTATTTAAAAGCCGGTCAGCATGCAAGTTCGAATAAATGCTTGAAACAAACATGGCATGGCAAGATGGTCTTTTATCTCAGGTTGCCCGTCCTAGACGGACCCAACCCCTGTGTTGAGTCCCCTAAGTCAAATGCAACATGATGCAAATAAGCGTTCCTACTAGGGATCCGGCATGAAGTTACGTTATTCTAAGTTTAAAAACCTGGGTATGTGTTCTAGACCGTGTACCCGAGCGGACAACTCGAGTTGAGGAAGGAGCTCCTTTCCGGGAACCAAAAGGCCAACCGGCTTAGAAACTTTCCGAGCCTCTTCATTATTTCGGGTATGACACTAACAGAATAAGGAGTCTCAACCAGTGAGCACATCCCCGGGGTGAGAAGTGAAGGGTTTGCGGCACAGTTTTATATACAGTTCACGTAATATCAAAGCGGTAAACATATAACAGTTTGTATATACAGTGCGACTAGTATCAAAGCGGTAGACATGTAGCACGTTAATTAAACATGTAGTAAAATCAGATATAGACAAAACAACAATTTAAATGAGCTCGAGTTCTTAGACCCCGAACCGAAGTTCGAGGAAATGTCCCCAGCAGAGTCGCCAGAGCTGTCACACCTCTTTTTACGCACCCGCAAGGATGCAAAGAGTTTTTCCAATTAAAGGACAATCGAGATGGGATTTATTTTAATTATTTCTGAGTCGCCACTTGAAAAAATAATGGTGTTCCAAGTCACCGGTTTAATCCCGAACCGAGGAAATTTATGACTCCGTAATACAGTCTGCGAAACTAGAAATTTGGATAAGGAATTCTGTTAACCCGGGAGAAGGTGTTAGGCACTCCCGGATTCCGTGGTTTTAGCACGGTCGCTCAATTGCAATTTTTTGTTTCTATCTGATTCTTTTATATATTTTAACTATGTGCTTTTAATGCTCCGCCATTATTTTTAGAAGAATTGCGACGTTACGAAAACACATTTCGAGCCGCACCGTAACCGGTACGCCTGCGACTCTAATGTATTTCAGTTCCGCCGAGAGTAAGATTTGGGTCACATAAATGCACACCCGTATTCAGGAAAGTAATTTTTATTTCAAGTCGTGCCTAAAGAGTCTATCGTCTATTTACTTTGGGAAAAGGACCGTGAAATTCACTAGACGGTCCTTCCAAGTCTAAGTTTTCATGACAATTATTCGAGGGCCCCACAATGGTGTATTTTTGGCGAGGCTCGTCTCGTTTATTTTAAAAGGACAATCCTAAAGTGACTACATTTTTCTACTAAGTTCGTCTCTAAATAAAAGAGAAAAGGTCCTAATTTATTGCATGTTTATAAGCTCGGACCTCCTATTAGTTATTAAATCAATGTGAACGGAAATTGCACTCGAGCTTGCATAAGGGAAATTATTTTATGCCTTATTCTACAAGCGAATAATACTAAAACTAAAATTATAAATAGCATACGAATTTGACAAAATATCAGAACAAACTAACCATTCTCTAATTAAACCAACCGTATTAGATGAATTGAGCCAATGGAGTTAACTATGTGTAATACGAAAGTCATTTTGAACTTTGTGCTAACGTTCATCACTAATATTAGTTACTAATTTTATTCAAATTGCTATTTAAAGCGATGTCATTTACTCAAGTGACCTAGCAAATTCCGACAAAATCATTCACATTAGTTGATCTACAAACGCTCATTAGCGGATTATTTTAGTCTACCTTCATTAACTACTAACACTACTTATTTTGAGATTTAATCTAAATGGTCATGTCTTACTCGAACCTGCTTTCATGCCATCAACTAATGAAATGCTCTCACAATGGGATATCAGTGAATCCTTTCTAAATTTTTACCTGCTAGGCTTAATTGAAATCCAAATCTATTAACAATCATCCTAATAGTCTCAAATATTTGATAATGCTCGAGTATCAGCAATGTTTTCAAAAGTTCAAATTCATACAATCCGATATAATTACACAAAAAGGACTATTAACAATCTAAAGTATTAACAACTGAACTACTTCATCTCATCATCCGAAAGAACACAAAAAAATGAAAACAGGCTTAAACTTCACATTCTTCATGCATTCATCTCACATCTTCAGTTTGGGACTATTGAATTATAGAGGTGTACCTGGGATAAGAAAAGGAACAAATGGATGAATGAAGAGCGGTATCTCAGCAGTGACACAAGACCAGTGACAATCAAAGCCACAGTAGCACAGCAACAACAGCAAACAGAAGAACAACAATAACCAGTGGCCAGTCAACACAGCAACAGCACTGGCAATACCCAAAAGATAGAACACAACAAAAACCAAGATGCAATCAACAGCAACAGAAGAACACCCCAGTGAAGCAAACCAAAGCAGTAGCCTGAGAACTAAGAACCACAGCAGAGACAACCACAAACGAAACAGTAACAAAACCCAATGGAACAGTAACTTTCAGCCTACACCTCCCAGCTCTCTCTATCTATATTCTGGTATGTGTATACTGTGAACCCTCACTGTGTATTTCAATGTCTGTCTATGTATCTCCTCAATGTTTCAGACCACCCTTAAGAGTCTATCTCCCTCCTGTTTTTATAGCTAAGACAGACCCCTTGTCCCTTAAACTAATCCAATAGAACAATGAACTTGACTGAAACAGTGAGAAAGAGAAATGCAGAATCTTTTCTTCCTCTCTCTTCTTCAAAAATGTATGCCTTTTTCTGTATATATGTCCGTGTCCTCTCTATCACTCAAGTGTCTTATACTTATAGTTAAAAATGAACTCCCCCCCAAAGCCAAAAGAATCAGGAATTCAAAAATACACTAATCAACAGACCCATCCTGCCCACACCCTGCCAGCCCAGTATATTCTCTGTTTTAGCCACTAAACTTGTCTAGGTATGGGTTATGTTATTTTAAATCAAAGACTGCAGGGACTGGTGGTGCCCTGCTGTACAGCAGGTTCCACTAGGTCATTTCATGGGTAGGGCATTTTTTAAATCCTAAGATGCTAACATTCTGATTCAAATCACTAACAACTATATCCCAACATCACTGATAATTCAAAAAATCCGTTAAACCAACAGTGGCTTGGATCAATCTTAGCAGTATTAATCATTAACCAGTGTTCTAACAAGACCAAACCATAGAATTAATCAATGACATTCCATACAATCGAAACTAATTGACAACTCAGTGATTCACAAATTTTGGGCAGACTCGGGGGTTGACAATTCAAACTAACTTATTTGACGACCTTAAATCAATCAATCGTACAAAGCCATTACAATTAACAAATAATCAGAAAGAAACCGACCAAATAGAAGGTCTGTTGGGGAGGGGCAGAGTAAATTTGAAAGACGACAGTAAGAAGGTCCAAATGCGGTAGATTATACATGTAACAAGATATTACCAAAACCAACAATCAAAACAACAACAACAAACAAAAAATGAAAGAAAAAATACCTCAGGAATCAGAATGACCCAAGTTCGAACTCGGCTTGCCCATTTTGAGGTCGGATAGACCTTAATCGAAGTGTTCTCGACCGAGAACACCCCGAATAAAGTCCATTGGACCCCAAAACCTCGATTAATTTGGCCTAATTCGACCCTTTTAAGTTTAGGGTTCTTGAGGGTGGGATTTGGGGCTTTTGTATTTCTGGTTAGATTCGAAGCAGACCAATGCCGGCGGGGGTACGAGGGAGGCCATGTGAGGGTTTGGGGTGAGTTTGGGGTGATTTGGCGTAAGTTCGAGTTGACTCGAATCTTCAAATGAAGATTCGAGGAGTTCTGGAGTGATTCGAGGTAAAGGGAGGCTGGATTCGTAATGAGTGAGGCGAGGGGAAGATTTTGGCATTGGTTTGGGTTTGATTGGCCTACCGGAACCGCCGTGAGGCGATTTCCGGCGGGCGGCGCACGGCGGCGTTACGCCGGGGATTTGAGAGCTCCTGAGGGAGAAGAAGGGAGAGGGGGGGGTCTGGCTTGGGGGGGCGGGGTATGGAAAGGAGCTTATATATGTTTTGAGTAGTTAGATCCTGATCGTTGGATCAAACTTGATCAACGATCAGGATCCTCTCACTTAAACCAAACGGTGCCGTTTGGTTAAGTCCTAGGCTGGATGAATTTTGGAATTAACGGATTAATCTGGGCCGTTGGATAATAAATCCAACGGTCCAGATCAAACGTTACATAGGCTGAAGCTGGACGGATATTTGGGCCAGATCAGAAGCAATTCACTTGGGCCTGACTTTTAGACTAAAATTGGCCCAACTCGGATCTTCATGATGTATTATGTACATATGTGTATGTATATATATATATATATGTATATATACATACATATATATATATATACACACATATATATATATACCAACCTATAACACCGCTGTTTTTTACTACAATTAACGCACACGATTACATATCACCCAAAAATGTAAATCACATGACTTCGATATCAAACGCTGAAAATGCAAAGCCTAGCATATATTTTTTGTATTTTTAATTTAAATAAATAAACGTGCACACAAAACACAAAATCACACAAAGCATGCCCAACACGAAACTATTTTTATTTTTTTGAATTTTCTGGGAGTACTTCTCGAGTAAGGCAAAAATCACGTGCTCACAACAAGCCTCCCACGCACCGCCACAAATCATACACATAACTTGATCATGCGGAAAGAACTGATAAATGGCCCCAATATGCCAATTCAACTATGGCTAATCAATCCATCTTCTTCCAATTTATCCTTGCTTGCCTTAGAAATGATACTAACTCTATTCAACACATAACATACTCCATATACACTCACCCCGAGTGACCTTGAATCACGAGACCATGCTGTCTCAAATTCCACAAACCATTCATACCTCCCAATTGCTACATCACAAGCCAAAACATTCTGGAACATTTTGTGCCTCTTCTCATAAGTTGTTTTCCAAGCTTGATTCTTAGCGGTATCCATATGTTTTAAATTGTTAGGCATCATACTTTAACTCTTGAATTCACTAGGACCATCACTGAGAGCCACCCGCTCTGACTTGGTCCCGAATATAATCCACCCCATAAATCTTACAACATACGAATACCCTCTTGATGAAGCACCCGGCAAAATCACTTCCTCTGAAACATGTATCTATACAAGGCATAAATCTTGAATCTCTTCCCAAGTTCGAACATGAGCCAATAAGTCCAACCATAGCCCGCCCCCAATGATCCATCAACTTATTTTACCACTTATGATATTTTCCAATAGCAGGAATAACACATCAATATGCTAATAACTAGAAACCTCGCAAGTAGCTAACCATGCAACCTCATCATGGGCGGTGGGACTCTCCCACTTAGCTCGAAGCCATTATTTCACAATTATGGAATTCACCGGGGTTCCTTATATCTTATCGACATAACCGGGCGCAATCAACCGCCAAAATTCTCGAAATCATTCGATAAACACCCCATTTTGATACTCTAAATAATCTACCACATTTGCACGACCGATCTCTTCGCTGAATAACCAATAGAAATTTTCGCAAAAGCCTCGCCAACCACGCGACCGCTAACCTGCTCACAGAAAATAACCCACATGTGGAAATCACTTCCCGACATCTTCCAATGTTGCTGCATGGGATACAACCACTATGACATCAATAACCCATCCTGAGTCCAAGCTCATTCTCTAGTTGTACCAGTCCATTTATCCCTTATGGACATCAATTAAATATGCGGCAATATCCTTCCAATTCAAAGTTATGTTGTGTCCTTCTTCAATTCAAGTAGCTCATTCTCGCTGCATCAAATCTTTTGCCACTTAATGGCACATGCTTCAAGTTAACTTAGTAGGCCCCAATTACTAATCTTTGAAATTCTCAAATCATTCCAAACACCCCTTAAGCGCGTAGTCATCCTATTACCAAGCCCATATACGACATCTGCCACTCTCCCACTTTGGGCAAACTCGCTTCCTTAATCAACTACTTGACCTTTTCTTTATACACCTAGCCTTCTAGGAATTTTAGACACCGCCTGACACTTCGCACGTGTCTTTCCTCAAACTTTGCTGCTCATTTGGTGCCTTTAATAAACTCTATCTTCGTGGAAGTGAACCCACAATTTCCGCTAACCTTTAAACCTTTTCGACGGTCATCTTTATCGAACCATCAACATTAGAAAGTCTTATTCGATCTTAAACCACCGCACCATATGATATCTGACAGTTGTATCTCCAATAGTATTTCACAATATCCTGCCATAAAGGCAAATTATAGCAGATTATAACATCGACGAATTTTGTACATTCCATTAGGGCCACGACACTCCATCATAGAAGAAAGCTCCACAATGCTTGCAAATACCAAGTCTCATTACTTCCACCAGCCCACATCTGACCATCCTTTCCGACTGCCTTTCCCTTGCCGAGAATTAAATACTGAACCCCTTGATTACACACTGAGTAAACCTTCTTTCAAGTCATTCGCCGCCCCAACACATGGGCAAACATCCTACCATCACACCAATACTGCGGAATAATCTCTCATAAGCATCGTGGCAACGTGTACCTAACCCCAAGGCACTTAGAAGTTCTGTTACTGAGTTGATACTAGAATATTCTTCCATAAAGCTACCATAATAGTCCAATCAACTATACCAGGAGAATCATTCCCCACCACATTTGTAGTGCCATTACAATCCTTCAATTTTTGATTTATAACAAGCGCTCGCGTAAGATTGAGTAGGAAGAAATCAAAGGCATGATCCTCAAAGGAATTGAACCGTATGATAAGGAAATCAAGAAGGGAATTACTCCTAACAGCCCTGTAGCCTCCCGAGGATAAGTAATGACGTCTCTGTACCGATTCGCGAGACTCTACTAGACGTGCTCATGACTCGTAAGACCGACGGGAACCTAGTGCTCTGATACCATGTTATCATGACCCAAAATCCACTAAGGGTCGTGGTGGCGCTGAACACCTCTATCAGGAAAGCCAACTAAATTATCAATTAAACTCTCTTTTAATACCTTTGAAAATCTAGGATTTTTTCTTTCATTTTTTGTAATTAGAACAATTTCCACTTCAATTCAAATTAAGTAATAACTATTATTACACATCTTTCGAAAATCATCCAGAACCTAGGGTCACAAGTGCATGAACATCTATTGATAAGGAAAATAAAATACAACATATATCTGAAATACAATAGAAAGGGATTAAATATAAAACAAATCCTGAAAGGAACTACACTAGCGGCGGGTCGTCTCGAACAATGCTGCTCACCTAGTCCAAGGATCATCTGCAATGCTGAGCCCAATAGGCCATTAGAGTTACTTATACATGTGCAACAAAAATACACAGAAGTGTAGTACGAGTAATTAATCAATATGTACTCAGCAAGTATCCCGTCTAATGTCAAATTAGTAGAGACGAGATGGTCAACTTTGACACTTACTAGTGGTCCAATAATAATAATATACTAAATATGTGAGAAAATCAGGGATTTTATATAGAAGTTATAATTCACAAAGCGAGAAAACAGGTAAACACCTTCAACAAGTAATAAAGAATTTTCAAGGTTTACTTTTTATTATTTTATCAATTTATACCAAGCCATGAAAGGCAATATCCATATTTAAAATTCTCAGGAAAATAATATATTTCATGTGCTAATCATACCGAGGTCGATGGCCCGCTCCAACAGAAATGTAAATTGTGCACTACTGAGGGTTGAACGGCCAGAACCATAGATGCATCTATTTAATCTACTGAGGCGTTTGGCACGTTCCATAAATAAACACATACCATGCTAGCGAATCATGCATGAGACGTAGGTACACATAGAGATACATGCTCAATCAGTGAATTAGGAACTTATCGGGGATATTTATCCAATGAAAACCAATTCTCCTCTAACAAATTATAAGAAATGATGTTTAACCCTTTTAGGTATTTGCTTACTACTTCAACATGATTTAAGCAATTCGAGATATCAGTGGGTTCATAAATAATCCAAGTATAACATGATTATGGGTCCTAACTACCAGAAAATAGCATAATAGTAGCTATGCACAGACTCTCGCCACCTCGTGTGTACGTAACCCCCGCAAATAGGAGCACATAATCAATTATTTCACCTATGGGGACAATTCCATGTTACAAGGTTAGAAAGGAGACTCACATCGCTCTGAAAACTCATAACCGTCATTCTACATTCCTTCGAAGACTTGTACCAACGCACAATGCTCCAAAACTAGTCAATGATTATACAAATCTATTATATGCTCATTTAAACTTTACAACCCAATTAGTAACAATTCCTAACCCCGAATGAAAATTGACCAAAACGCCCTCAAGCCCACGTGCCCGTAATCTAAAAAATTTCGAAGATAAAGATTACACATCGCTTCACTAACTCAAATATAAAATTTACTCATAATTTCATGCTCAAATTCGTGGTGAAATCAGATTTATCAAGTTTCTAGGTTTCTTCTAAAAATCCTAGTTTGCCCACATTATTTATGTCTAATTCCATGATACAATCTTGTATTTAACTTGGAAATTAGTAGGAGTATCTTACCATAACATAGACGACAAAATCCCTCTTTGAAGCTCTCCAAAAATCACCCCAAACCATGAAACAAAATAGGTGAAATGAACCAAAACCCTGATTTAAAACAAGTCCTCTTCCTCTAGTGCTTTTCGCTTCTGCGGAATTATTTCCACGTATGCGGTTCTGCTTATGCGGTTAAAATGCCGCTTCTGCGGCTCCTTCCCAAGTCGCCCAGCTTCTGCTTTTGCGCTTCCTTTTCCGTAGGTGCAACTCCCTGGCTGCATCTGTGGTCCCAGCTCTCCTAACCAAAATCTGCAGATGCGGTTTTCCTGGACACTTCTGCGGCTCCGCACTTGCAGCCAAATCTTCACAGGTGCGGAAATACCAGATACCAGCTGCTTTAGCCTTTCCTTCAACTCCAAAATCAATTCGTTAACCATCTGGAATTCACCCGAGGCCCCATGGGACCTCAACCAAACCTACCAACCAATCCCAAATTACATTACGGACTTTCTCGAGGCCTCAAATCACATCAAACCATACGAAAATCATGAATTACACCCCAATTCAAACTTTATGAACTTTCGAACTTCAAATTTCTACTTCTGATGTTTAAACCAAACAAATCACGTCCGATTGACCTCAAATTTTGTACACAAGTCATATTTGACATTACGGACCTACTCCAGCTTTTGAAATCGGATTCCGACCCCGATATCAAAAAGTAAACTTTCGGTCAAACTTCTCAAAAACCTCCAAATTTTTATTTTTTGTCAAATGGCTTCAAAATGATCTACAGACCTCCGAATTCACTTCCAATCACGCTCCCAACTCCAGAATCACCATACGGAACTATTCGCAATCTCGGAATCCCAAATGGACATGGATAATACTGAAATGCACTTCAAACTAAACTTAATGTCAACTTTCACAATAGGCGCCAAAACACTCTCGGGTCATCCAAAACCTAATCTGAGCATACGCCCAAGTCTGATATCATCATACAAACCTGTTGAAACCTTCAAATCCTGATTCTGAGGTCATTTACTCGAAATTCCAATCCTAGATCATTCTTTCAACTTTAAGCTTCGGAATTGAGAATTCTCTTCCCAATTCAACTCCGAACTTCCCAAAATTTAATTCCGACCACGCGTACAAGTCACAACGCCTGAAATGAAGTTGCTCATGGCCTTAGACAACTAAACAACGCGCTGGGCCTCAAAATTACCGGTCGAGTCATTACAACTACACTCTGCACTCTTTTGTGCAGATTCTTGTACTGGAACATACAGACCTTAGCTAAGGGTTGCTGCCTTCAGTCCATCGGATACCTGAGGTAGTCCTGCAGGCATATACGGGACTTGGCATCCCCTTCCTATCTAGTTTATTTCTACTATGTTCTATTTTAAAGACATACATGAATTTATTTTGTTCAAACCCTATTTGTAGTATTCTTTGATACTCCATGAGATTGTCACACCAGTTCTAGGTGGTTTATTTTTATTGATTCATATTGGTGTTAGTTTAATTTTAAATTTGTTCTCTCACTTTATTATTTCCGTTGTTTATAATATGTTAACTTGTTCTTGTTAAGAGGTTAAAAATCAAAAGGGTAAATTAATCGGAATAGTTAGCTTGGGTAGCTTTCAGTAGTAGGTACCATCATGACTCCCGAGGGTGGGAAATTTGGGTAGTGACAAGTTGGTATCAGAGCTCTAGGCTGCTTAGAACTCACAATCCACGGGCAAGCTTAGTAGAGTCTGAGGGATCGGTATAGAGACGTATGTGCTTATACCCTAGAGGCTACAGAGTTAGTATTAGTTTCACTTTTATTCTTCTATGTCGTGCGATTTGGTTTCTCAATGCTAATTGAACTTCTAATATGTTCTTTCGCACATGGCGAGAACACTTTCTTCTTTGACCGCTGACTGGAATCATGAGCCCTTAGCAATAGCTCCCACAAGAGGCAAAGGCCGAGGTCGCTCTAGTGGAAGCGGCAGGGGCAGTGCTCAAGCCAGACCAGCAGCACCAGCGGCAGAGCCTCAAATAGAGTTTGATGATGAAGTTCCAACCTAGATAGTTTCGGTGGGCCCAGCTCAGGTGCTAGTGAGGTTTATTGCTACCCTAGTACTCTGGAATATCTGGTCCGTCTAGTGGGCCTTATGGAGAGTGTCACCCAGGCAGGCTTACTTCCTGTAGAACTAACCGTTTTTCAGGCTGGGAGTGGAGAACAGACTCTCGCTACCCGCACCCTGGAGCAGATGGCTCCCCAATTTCAAACTACAACAGCTCAACTAGTTGGAGCGGTTCAGCCGGGTGTAGTATCTCAGACCGCATATGGAGCAGTTATGTCTGGCGACGCTTTGTGGATATTGGACAGGTTCACCAATTTGTTCACTGCTACTTGTGGTGGTACATCTTCAGAGGATCCCCAAGACTACTTATACAGCTGTCATGAGGTTCTTCAAAACGTGGGGATAGTGGAGACCAATGGGGTCGACTTTACTATTTTTCGTCTGTTAGGTTTCTCAAAAAATGGTGGAGAGATTATTATTTGTCCAGACCAGCTGGATCACCAACTCTCACTTGGGATTAGTTCTCGCATCTATTTCTCGAGAATTTTCTTCTTGTCACTCAGAAAGAGGAGTACCGCAAACGGTTCGAGCGTCTCCATTACGGTTCTTTAATTGTCACCTAGTATGAGATGAGGTTTATTAACTTGGCTAGTCATACTCTTCTGATACTCCCCACCGGGGATAGAGGGTGAGGATGTTCATTGAGGGACTCGCTCAGCCTATTGGCCTGAAGATGGGTAAGGAGACAGGTAGCGGGATTTCTTTCCAAGATACGACCAATGTGGCCAGGCGGGTTGAGATGGTTTTAGCTCAATGGAGCTATTAGGGGTCTAAAAAGGCCTCTTCATTCTAGATTCAGCGGTGCGTCGTATGGACGCATGGATTCTTTTGGCAGAGGCCATCCTCCTAGGCTATTTCAGTTAGCACTTCAGGTTTCTTACGGTGCTCCAGGTGTCCATGGTTCTCATATGCAGTATTCTGACCAATTGCCCTACAGTGCACCACTAGCTCCTATAAGTGCACCTTCATTCCAAATTTTTCAGGGTGGTTATCCAGGCCATCAAGGTTAGTTTCAGGGTCCGTAGTCTCAGCAGTCGAAGTCTTGCTATACTTGCGGTGATACGAGGCACATTGCCCGATTTTCCTTCGAGCCTCGAGCAGTTCTTAGCATCAGAGTTCTCTTTCTATGGTTCCAGCATTGGGTGTTCCACCGCTCGCTCATCCTAGGGGTAGAGGTATTAGAGGTGGAGGTCAGACCGCGAGAGGTAGAGGCTAGGCAGCTAGAGGTGGAGGCCAGCCAGCAGGAGACTGTCCTAGGGATGCAGTTCAATGTGGTGGGGCCCAGTCCCAATGTTATGTTATGCGAGGCAGACCTGAGGCTGAGGCCTCCTATGTAATTATCACATGTATGGTTCTAGTGTGCAGTTGTGATGACTCTGTTCTATTTGATCCATGGTCTACATATTCTTACGTATCATCTTATTTTATCCCTTATTTGGTTGTGCCTCGTGATTCTTTGAGTGCTCATGTATATATGTCTACACCGATGGGTGATTTATCGTACTTGCGTGGTTGTTATTGGGGGTTTTGAGACCCATGTAGATCTCCTACTTCTCGATATGGTATCATGTGATTAGTTGCGCCTGAATCTATAATCCAATGACTATTCTCTATCTCATAAAAATTACAAGCAAGAAACCTAGGACTATTGAGAGTAGGGTTACCTATCAAACATGCATAATTGGCAGAACGAGCAGTGATTTCCTAATGACTAGTTTGTATTTTTGTTTGTTGCAGAAGATTCACTAGGTGATCAAATTGCTCCTTAGTGATGCTTGTACCTCCAGTGTCTGAAGTCACTTGCTTAACATCACCACCAGCTTTAGGCTGACTTTGAGATTGTGTATCAGAAACTTGAGCAAAAGCTGCAGATCTCAACTAGGAAACCTAGTGGAAATCCATAAAGCTTGAAACATTTTTCAATTGAGTCTTTGGGAATTTTATAGTATCTACACACCAAATTACTTCTCTTAGTTGTGTCAAAATTAACTCTCTGATTGTAAGGTTTATGTGTACCAGTGGAGAATGTCACAGAATCGGGATTAAAAGAAGGAATAGCAACTTGTATTGTGGACTGGATCTCATCATTTACGAGCATGGTATAGACACTATCCACATCAGGGAGTAGCTTCAGCAAGAGAATACTGCGTCTAATTATGGAGTAGGACTCACTGAGACCCATCAGAAACGGATGAATTGTTTGATTTTCATCCAGTTTCTGAAACTTCTCTTTGCATCCACAAACATAATCAGGATAAGAGATAGCAAATGAAAGTTTATCCGATAGATTTTTTATCCTACTGAAACAGGAGGAGATACTGGATGTTCCTTGAGAAACGGATGAAATTTCCTTTCTAATCTGATATATATTTTGATACCACTAGCCTACCAAAACCTCTATTCAATTTCATTCCACGACCTTTCAGTAGATTCTATGTACATGACAGTTTTCCTAATCTCTTGATCCAAACTATTAAGTATCCAAGTGACTACTATATCGTAACATATAGTCCAAGGCTCAAAATTCAAATAGAGGAGAATGGGGTTAGGTTTCAGGGTTGTACCTTTAACCATACCTAATTTGATCTTACAAGATAAACCTAGTAACATACCCCTTTCGCTAGCTCCCATAACCAGTACCATTAAATGTGCTAGAAACCAATACCGTACCAGGTGAGTCAGATGGAAAAGATATAAAGGGGAAGAAGGATGTACAATAGTCTCATCACTACCAACAGTATTGTCAATAGGATTCGAGGTTGAACCCATAGTTCACTTTAGGATTTCAACAAAAAACGTTTACCCACACTCAATTGAATCGATTCAAAAAAATGACAATAAAGGAAGAACACTAGTGAATTCTTCAAAAAATACTTGAAGCAAATGTGAAGAATCAAAATACTGTAAGCAGCAAAGAAGAAATTGATCGAAGAGTTGTCATTCAAATCGAAACCCCTGAAGATGAGTTAATCCATCGGAGAACAACCAAATCCTCACACAGCTACCGTGAAACCAATAGATTAGCTCTGATGAATCCTCATAGTGGCTCTGATACCATGTTAATGCTCAGATTTAGCATATTGAATCCATGGGATGATGAATCCTAATTTGACAATAAGAGTAGTGAGAGAAGATCTAGAAGGATCTGTTTATTGAATATTTCGATACAAAATATCTGCATGTTTAATAATACACATTGACTAACTCTAGGTCGGGTACCTTAAATTACACTTGGTCTCTTATATAAGTAGGGCCTATTAACTTGGCTTATTACAATGTTCGATTCAAGAATAACAAGAATAGGATAATTGATAGTATTACTTTGTGATTTTCTCGGTGGGGATACAGGATATGGTAAGGGGATTTATATAAGAGTACAATTAGTAATCGGTCACCCTATTTAATTCATGTCGGTTACTAATATTTGTACATTTATTACTCGTTCCATGGGTGACTTGCAACGGTTAAGATAATAATGATCAATCAAGCTTAATAAGGGATATGTTTATTCCTTTTCATATTTTTGGTTATTAATGACCCTTCCATTTTCATGGTGTCTAGTATCCTTAGTTATCTACTCCATGCTTGTTTCCTCTTTTCCAACTAATAGGCATGATGTCCTTATATACGATCTTGGTTATTACGTATGCCTTCTCTCTTCTTCATTCTTCTCTATTGCATCGACTTTCATGTCACCTAACAACATATTATTGATTCACGTGATAAGTATACTTTCCACCAATACAATTGTTCGAGAGATAAACCTCAAAATTGTTACTCCTTTTTTTTCTACTACATGTAAAATCAGTTTGAGGTACATAATTATTAATTGATTATTTTTGAGCATTTTTGTCTTTGATTCATTATATTTCGACTCTTGACAAGAGCCAAAACTTCAAGTTAGAACTTCTTGGAAAAAGTAAAGATAAGAAGACAAGTGGAAAGGAACAAAAAAGATAGTCAATCAAAAAATTATTTTAATCCTCCTACAGAATTAAAGTAATGCTAATCCATAAGTCACACTATCGTAAAAACGAAAAGGCAGAATGGCCTAAATGGCACTTATACTTGTGTCATTTTGTCATGTCGGTCCCCAAACTCAACAATTTACCAACCAAACCCTTGTACCTTTAAAACTGAGTATTTAAACCCCGCTCATCCTATGTGGCAATTTTTACTGAAGTGCGTGTGTTGCACTCGTTTAAGGAGTGTGGGGCTAATTAAAAAGGCACCAAAAGCTATTTTTGGCGGTCATCTTCTTCCCGATTGTTCATCCTCCGTTGTTGAACAAAAGTGAGCTTTTCTTCTTTGTTTCTCTCTCTCTCTCTCTCCAATATTTTCTTCCAATTCTTTTTTTCTCTCTCTTCAACATTCTTTGCTTCTTTGCCGAATGAATTGTTGTTTTCACATTACTTTTAACAATAGTGGCCGCACTTTTCTCTGCTTCTAATATATATAATTCACCACCTCAATATACTTTTGGTTTGGTGCACTATGCAAAGTTGTTATATTTGCATTATCATGAATTCATTGAAAGCTCAAGATGTGCCCCCAATATGTCCATATTATAGATAATCTCTCTTATTTCAACAAGATTTCCTGCTCTAGCCAATGAATGCAAGATAATGTCCTCACGTTTCCCCGTTAATTGTTTCTTCATCGTTTTGGGGCATAGATGCCTCCATCTTATTCAATGGTTCCAAAATTCCACCCTTTGGCTTAAAAATACGAATCCTTAACCAACAGCCTCTTTTTCTTTCCCTCAAACACAGAGATCAACAATAGTATTTTTTAACACTAAGAAAGATTCAGAAACAAAAAAGAGTAACTTTTATAAACTTGAAGCATCCTAACCTACAAATTATAACAAAATCCCTCCGTTGATGTTCATAGGTCTCACCATATGAGGAAGGAGATTAGTGTTTGAATTTTATTTTTATTTATTTTTTATTTTTATTATTTTTAATCTACCATATGACATGGCATCTACACATTGTTACTTTTTGACGAGGCAGTCAACGTGGAAGAGATTGTGTTACACATACTGACAGCCTCCTGTCATAAGTATTTTGTTATACACGATTTAAAGTAGTATAAGAATTTGATTGATAAATTATTAAATTTAGGGACCGGCATGATAAAATGACACAAGTATATATATTTTTCCGCACCAGTACTAGAACAACACTTTTACAGTATTTTCGTACGAGAAAAAGGGTGAGTGAAGTCAAAATAGAGGTAAGATAACTTCTTCCTGCCACTCTGCTCTTAGCAGGAGCCGCCTGCAATCTCCAGCTGCACAGTACTAATAAGAAACGGTTCCTATTCTTTGTCTTTTCTGCTTTAATTGATTTTCTCCTCCTTTAATTTTCTTTTCCTCGTACACTATATTTTAATTGGTGTGTTAGTTTCACTAGACTGTAGTGCCCCCGAATGGGATGGATTGAACTGTAACACATGAATTAACAGGGCAGGAATTTAATAATGCAAAAATTGTTTCTTTTATAGTGTCGATTTTTATATATTAAAACCGAAATATATAAGATAGAACGTAAATATTAGTTTATTTTTTTAACCTAATAAAGTTGGAAGAGTGTGTATGATGAATTTTGTTTGACTCAAAATATTAACGAGCATTTATGAATTCAAAACAATCAATGTAAATGAAGAGCCAATTATAACAAGTCGTAACATATCCAAAATTTAATAAGGGAAAAGATAATGAAAATACTTGTGTTGGTAACAGAAAATATCGGTGATCTTTATTCATGATAATAGAGTAATCTGTCTCTCCATGGAGAGGTTCAGATCTTTACAATCATGTTTCATTCGATCCACCTTCATTCTATTTTTTGTCTTGGGTTCTCACTCTGTATTTTACTCTGTATTTCCTAGAGCCCCCGTAGGGAGGGAGTGGAACCCCTTTTTCTAATTCCTCCTCTTGCATTTATAGACATTGTTGTACGAGTTGACCTTTTTGGAGATCGGGCCCACATTAGGAGGTTATTTCGGACATATCCGATAGTTGCGACCCCAACAATGGTTTTAGGCGGATACGGATAGTATCCTCAATTGAAGTGGTCTCGACACCTATTACGTTTGTGTCAGTTGAAAGGAACGGTCGATCTTATTGATTATCGTGGAATCGAATTATGACCATACAGTTAGTCCCTCCGCTTATCATGGTCACCTCGAGGTCGAACCTGATGAGTGGATATTAACGGTCGAAGAATGACCTCTTTTTAGGCGAGAGGGGAAATGATAACCGCTCATAACGAGATCATGGCATCTTCTCACTATTTCCTCTCGTACAATGAGGGTCCGACCTCGCATGTGAGTATTGTTGGCGAAGGGAAACGGTCGGTACTCTGTAATCATAAATTAGGATACGCTTTGTCCATACGGACTTTGAGGACGTAGGGTATAATCACCCCGGGCGGTGAGTCATTCATTTTTCCGTAGTGAGTGAGGCGGCGACCGCAACTTTGACGCATGCGCTATGGCCTTAATCGTGGTGGCGGCCGTTTCGGTAGAATTGAACCATTTTTTGACGGTTGGATTATGCATTCAATGGCGCCTATCGGTTTCCCCGAGAGTTGATTTTGTTGCCTATAAGATGGTTTGGGATACTTGATTCTTAACATTCCCTGGTTCATTTGCAGCTCTTACTTCCTGTGAACTTCAAAGATTCTTTCTTCTCTACGAAACATTCTTACTCGTTCTTAGTTGAATCTAACACCCTTCTTTTAATCTTTAAGTAACTTTGATCAATGACTGGTTCTTCCTCTCCTGAAGTTCTTCCGACGGTGTCACCGGTTAACCCTCCGGTGATTGAAGTCTTGTCTCCGATGCTCGAGGATGACGGGAAAAATGAAATTGAGAGGGCTTCATCGGTGGATGAAATTCTTCCTGCAGCCGGGAGCTTGGCGGTGGATTTCACCGTCGACGGTGGAGATGACCCAGTGGATGAAGCCCGTTAATGGGGGAAGTAGGTATGACCCAGCTACGGGAACAAGGGCTCGTGCCTTCTCATGCTGACATCATGTTTGCCCGACCGGAGGAGAGGGTCCACACCCGTTCTGTGTTTTTTACTCTTTCCCTCTCAGACTGGGGTTCAGGATCCCACTTCCCAATTTGGTAGTCGACCTTTATCGATATTACAATGTGTGCCCGGGGCAGCTCACCCCGTCTCTGTACAAACTTCTGGTGATGTTTCTAAAGTTTGTGGAGTTAGCTGGCCGGACTGTCATGCTGCATCACATGCTTGCTCTATACACCCCCCAGTGAGTGCGGGGGAGTATGCTACGGATGATCCTATGCGGTTCGCAGGGTTTGACGGCTGCTCTGGACGACGAGGTCGAACCTCGTCAGTTTGAACAATTTTTCTATATTCGGACTGGCATTTGGTGGCGCCCTCTCCAAGATTCCTAGAGACTTGGAATTACACACGTAAGTTGTACTTTTTTTAGCAATAGGATTGACTCTTTTCCTCTTCTTATTTTTGGATAGTCACTGTTTTCGCTATCATTTTTGTAGCTGACAGGTCACCTCCATCTCTATTCACCGGTCTGCGCGGGTGGCTCAAAACTGTCTTCCTGCACACTGAGGGGGTCCGTTCGTGGCCATCTTTTTGGAGGAGATATGGCTGGGGGCCAGCTGTAGGTAGGAGGTTTTCACTCTCTATGTATGATTTCGATATAATCTGGGACTGACCCAGTCCTTTGTCTGTAGGGAGGGTGTACCAAGGTAGGGCCCCTCAATTGGCATTTCGGCGGCCTGGTGTGATTGCCAAGTTTTTTTCTGCACTAGTGCCGAGCCAGGTGCCCAGGGCCGCATCGGTCGAATCTTCCATGGCGACGTCTCCTACGCATCCTTTAATCTGTGGCGGAGGTCCATCAGGGACTGTTCGCCCACGAGATGGCTTGTCTTTTTGTGACGAGGAGGATAGGCCTTTGGTCAGGCGCAGGATTATTTCCCCTCCGGCACCGTTAGTGGCTCGGCCCGCTCCTCTCATTGTGATAAACGTGGATTCTCCCCCCCCCCTCTTTGGAGGTAAGGGAGGATGCGGATGCGGCACGTGCTCCAGACAACGGGCCGGGAGGAGATGAGGCTCAGGCTCGAGAGGATCGAGAGGGAAGCGTCGCCCCTACTGCTCAATCTTCCACTCATATGGTCGAGGTGGGGGAGCCTTTTCGGGTGGTCGTAGACATTGGCGATTCGAGCACTCCTTCGACAGAAGTGGCAGCGACGGGAGAGGGTTCTACGTCCGACTCTGATTTAGACTCTGAGGATGTCCGCATGTTTTGTGACGGGATTACGAATGCGGCAGTCCATCCGGGCGGGAGGCCACGTGTAATTGAGATTGCTGTGAATGAGAACTTGTTGTTGCTGCACTCTTCTTTGGTACCGCAGCTTGGTCAGTTGTGTTCTGCGGTTGAGAACGAGTCGCTGAGGGGGGTGCCGGACGTTGGTTTAATGAATGAGGTGGCTGTGATGGGAATGAGGGTATGTATTCCGGGGTGACTGCTTGCTTGTTTGCACTTTATTTCCCTTTTCTTACAAGCTTCTGTATCCCTGTCTGACCCCTCATTTTTCATTTTGCAGGAGTTTTTATTGTAGGTGGAGAGCCTTTGTCGGGCCAATGTTCAGTCTGGGGTGCTTCTACGCGTACTTGATAGGTGTCGTCGGTACCGGAACAAGTATAGGGAGCTTAGCGAGCGCATAAGGACTGATCCTCGTAATCGGGCGCTAGTTGAAGAGTTAGCGAGGAAGGAGCTGCAGACGAGTCAGGCGCTTGGTCGTATAGGGGCCCTAGAGGATCAGTTGCGTCGGATGAGCGATGAACTTGAGGCTGGGCGGAGGGCGTCGTTAGAGTGTGAGCGCTTATGTTTGACCAAGGTGACGGAGGTTACCTCGGAATGGAGTGGGAGCGTCGCTGCTGGAAGGAGAAGTGGCCGCTTTGAAGCGTAGGTTGGCCGAAGCCTCAGCCCGGGCGGACGAACTGCACGGGGTTATCTGTGCCAATAATTCCCAGTTGTCGTTGGTGAGAGCTGCTGCCGCCTTTAGGGAGAGCAGCCTTAAGGATCGGATTAGGGTCCTATAGCGGAGTGCTCAGGATGCAGCAGGGCAAATTGCGCTTCTTGAGGAAGAGAATAGGCACATTCAAGAACAATCCGCCTTTATGGGTAGCTCTCATGAGGCTTGGGTTTATGGTGAGGCCCAACGAGATATATACAAGCACCTGTTTGAAACCGGCATCGTTTTCGAAGCGGTTTTTGAAGAGGCGCGCCAGAGGGCGCGGGAGGCTCATGAGGAATGCAGTTTTGATGCCGCGATGCCAGTATTGAGGATGGCGCTGGTGGGAGTTTGGCGGGAGCTGACAATGATATGGGAACTGCGGGCGATGGCGAAGGCAGAACAGGCGGTGAGGCAGCAAGGGCAGGAGACGGTGCGACTGGCGCATGCGACGGTGCCGACGACCCCGAGTGAAACAAGAGTGATTGACTGATGATTTTCTTGATGGTTGTTGTTGTATATTGTTGTTTCTCCCCTTTTTTTTGTTTTTTTGTTGTTTGCTTCTTCTTCTTTTTTGACGATGTTTGGATTGGGGTGGACGGGCGTGGCCCATAACTATCCCTTTGAATTAAGGGGGAATTTCTCTTTTCATGTTGCTTGATTACTGCTTGTTTCATTTGTGTTTCCCCTCGGTTCGACTGTTGTTGAGGATTTGTTGATCATCTTGAATCGAGGGCTCATAGCCCGAATACTGATTCAACTGTGGTTTAATTAACTCCGCGAGGGCTCACGGCCTGAGTTCCAGTTCAACTGTTGCCCGAATACTGATTCAACTGTGGTTGAATTAATTCGGCGAAGGCTCATGGCCTGAGTCCCAGTTCAACTGTCCTTGAACATTCGTTGAATAATTTGAGTCGAGGGCTCGTAGCCCGAGTACTGATTCAACTGTGGTTGAATTAATTCAGCGAAGGCTCATGGCCTAAGTCCCAGTTCAACTGTAGTTGAACATTCGTTGAGTAGTTTGAGTCGAGGGCTCATAGCCCGAGTACTGATTCAACTCTGGTTGAATTAATTCGGCGAAGGCTCATGGCCTGAGTCCCAGTTCAACTTTCATTGAACATTCATTGAATACTTTGAGTCGAGGGCTCGTAGCCCGAGTATTGGTTCAACTGTGGTTGAATTAATTCGGCTAAGGCTCATGGCCTGAGTCCCAGTTCAACTGTCGTTGAACATTCGTTGAGTAGTTTGAGTCGAGGGCTCGCAGCCCGAATACTGATTCATCTCTGGTTGAATTAATTCGGCGAAGGCTCATGGCCTGAGTCCCAGTTTAACTGTCGTTGAACATTCGTTGAAGGCGAAGGCTCATGGCTTGAGTCCCAGTTTAACTGTCGTTGAACATCGTTGAGTTTTTTGAGTCGAGGGCTCGGTGCCCGAATACTAATTCAACTCTGGTTGAATTAATTCGGCGAAGGCTCGTGGCCTGAGTCCCAGTTCAACTGTCGTGGAACATTCATTGAATAATTTGAGTCGAGGGCTCGTAGCTTGAGTACTGATTAAATTGTGGTTGAATTAATTCGGCGAAGGCTCATGGCCTGATTGCTAGTTAAACTATCGTTGAACATTCGTTGAGTAGTTTGAGTCGAGGGCTCGCAGCCCGAATACTTATTCAACTCTGATTGAATTAATTCGGCGAAGGCTCATGGCCTGAGTCCCAGTTCAACTGTTGTTGAATATTCGTTGAATAATTTGAGTCGAGGGCTCACAGCTCGAGTATTGATTCAATTGTGGTTGAATTAATTCGGCGAAGGCTCATGGCCTGAGTCCCAGTTCAACTGTCGTTGAACATTCGTTGAATAATTTGAGTCGAGTGCTCGCAACCCGAATACTGACGTGTGGACGAGATGAATCAGGCTTGCTCCGATTGGGTTATTTTCCTTTTTCTCGTTGTTTTTCCTTTGCTTTTGATTTCGCGAAGAGCTACGCGATCTTGCTAGGAAATCCCCACAGACGGCGCCAAATTGTTTGACTCAAAATGTTAACGAGCATTTATAAATTCAAAACAATCAATGTAAATGAAGGGCCAATCATAGCAAGCTGTACCATATCCAAAATTTAATAAGGGAAAAGATAATGGAAATACTTGTGTTGGTAACAGAAAATATCGGTGATCTTTATTCATGATAATAGAGTAATCTGCCTCTCCATGGAGAGGTTCAGATCTTTACAATCATCTTTCATTCGATCCACCTTCATTTTATTTTTTGTCTTGGGTTCTTACTCTGTATTTTACTCTGTATTTCCTAGAGCCCCCATGGGAGGGAGTGAAACCCCTTTTTCTGATTCCTCCTCTTGTATTTATAGACATTGCTGTAAGAGTTGACCTTTTTGGAGATCGGGCCCACATTAGGAGGTTATTTCAGACGTATCCGATGAGTTGCGACCCCGGCAATGGTTTTAGGCGGATACGGGTAGCATCCTCAATTGAAGTGGTCTCGACGCCTATTACATTTGTGTCAGTTGAAAGGCACAGTCAATCTTATTGATTATCGTGGAATCGAATTATGACACATACAAGTTTCAAAACAAGATAATTAGATAAGTAACACTCCTCATCTTTTGGTGTTTAATCCATGTATTAATCAATCAGTATTTTGTAGTTGCATGTTGTATTAATTGCAAAGTAATACACCAAAATACACTATTTGGTGGATCAGATTATAGCCAAACTAGATCTGCAGCAACATTAAAAATACATACCAAACTCAAATATTTAAATACCAAGTTTTATTTTGTTATTCTTTTTACGGAAAAGGGCCAAATATACTCTTCTACTTGTAAATATGGTTTACTTGTACCCTTTGTTATACTATTGGGCCATCCATACCCCTACCGTTATACTATTGAGTTATCTATACCCCTACTATCTGTATAGATAACCCAATAGTATAACGGTAGAGGTATGGATGACCCAATAGTATAACGAAGGGTACAAGTAAATCATATTTGAAAGTAGAGGGATATATTTGCCCCTTTTCCGTATTTTCAATCGTAGAAATGTGCCTTTTTTGGAACAAAGTATTAAGAAAAATATGTCATCTAATTAAAACAGAGGAAGTAATATTTACTTTGTATTATATTAAAAGAAAATAATATTGGTTACATATATACTGTTTGCGATGAAACAGTGTTAAATGGCATGTTGGGTAGCTAGGAAGGTGCCTCCGGCACTTATTCTGCCATTTAGTGCTAGAATATTGGTGATTTGTCTCCCTAGGAACCACAAGAGGAGTACGAGAATTAAACAACATTCACATATGCTTAACAGGAATAAGTATCCCACAAAGAAAACTTTCGATATCTCCTCTTCTTTAATTCTGAATCTAACTCCAAAAACTTAGTTAGCAGGGTTCACATAATTAATCACCACATACACTTAGTAACTGAGATGGAATCAAAAGATATTGGCCGTACGAGAGCTTTCACGAGGGTGCTACGTAAAATCCTATCTTTTAGTATTACCCACTAGTTTAAGACTTGGTCTGAGGAGCAGATTACCATAAGATATCACCAGGCCTTTTTTGCATGCAGTTACCGAGTGACGTATAAAGGATTTTGTGTATATGGCATCTATTTTTGTCACGATTTTGCTTAGACGAGTATGGATTTGGGACAATTAGATCCCAAGATTTTTCTTTCATGTCCCTAATTAATGTTTACTTTATTTTTTGAGAGATGTTAGCTTATTTAAGCATATGTGAATGTTGTTTAATTCTCGTGCTCCTCTTGTGGTTCCTAGGGAGACAAATCTCCAATATTCTAGCACTAACTGGCAGAATAAGTGCCGAAGGCACCTTCGTGGCTACCCAACATGCCATTTAACACTGTTTCATCGCAAACAGTATATATGTAACCAATATTATTTCTTTTTAATATAATACAAAGTAAATATTACTTTCTTTGTTTTAATTTAGATGACATATTTTTCTTAATACTTTGTTCCAAAAAAATGCACATTTCTTCGATTGAAAATACGAAAAAGGGCCAAATACATCCCTCTACTTTCAAATATGGTTTACTTGTACCCTTCGTTATACTATTGGGTCATCCATACCCCTACCGTTATACTATTGGGTTATCTATACAGATAGTAGGGGTATAGATAACCCAATAGTATAACGGTAGGGGTATTGATGACCTAATAGTATAACGAAGGGTACAAGTAAACTATATTTGAAAGTAGAGAGGTATATTTGGCCCTTTTCCGTTCTTTTTATCTAGTACTAACAGCACTATGCCAAAAGGAATAACCAATTTAGAGCATCCGAATTAAAATTAAAAAATAAATTCATTAGAAACATGAAAAAAATTGTACATAGAAGAAGAAAGTAGAATTTTAAAAACTAAAATACTCCCTCCATTTCAATTTATGTGAATCCATTTCCTTTTCAGTCCGTGCAAAAAAAAATTTGACATCGTTTCTTATTTGAAAATAATTTACCTTTATGCAATGATTTATAACCACACAAAATAGACATAACCCATTTTACACCACCAATTCAAAAATTTTCTCTCTTTTCTTAAACTCTGTGTCCAATCAAATAAGTTCACATAAATTGAAACGTAGGGAATACATTGTTTAATTTAATGAGAAAATGTTATTGAATTAACTCACTCAATCCTGCCTCTAACGAATTTTAAGAAATACAAAAGTTTGAAATTTTTATATAAATGAAATATATGTATATTTTGGTAGCCTAAATATTTTGGGGAGCCCAAGGCAAGGGCAGTTACCACCCTAAAGCCGCCCTTGGCTTGAGAGCGCCTTAATTACGCTGATCAATTTATTGGAACATATTACTAATAACTGAAATGTCAAAGAACAACATTTCTTATATCTGCGAGAAGCAAAGTGACAAAAGGCCATATTATGCCCTTACATGTATGTACTGCACGACCTTAAAACGCCAAAATTGAAAGAACAATCTTCCTACATATTTACAAGCATTTGCAGCAAAGAACCCCCGCAGAAAAAATCTCCCATCCTCATCACGCGGCCCCAATGTCATCTGTCAAAATAAATAGCCAAAACCAAAAAGTCAAGAGTTAAATAATCTGAAGACGCCTCAATACTTGAAGGCAAGATAAATCAGCAGACTAAATACATGGCTCAAAGCCTTAGAGAAACAAATAGTTCTACAATCTTAGCGAATAGTGCTGCAGTAATGAAGCTGGCAATCAAGATAGAGGAAATGTAGTCGATAAGAAAAAACGAGACAGCAGATTCTTGAGGCATAGAGACCTTAGTGTTGTTAGTTGAGGATGGGCCAGAGCCGCCTTTATTGAGAGGACCAGACATAAAAATTTCACAGTTGTATTCACAAGTCCATTTGTCAGGTGACTTATGATAAATCAAAAGATCCTTGGCCTTCATTGATAGCATAGAGTAACTTTTTGTACATGATTTCCTGCAGAATGACATAAGACATAAGAAGTTCTATTTGCTGCTCCCAAGAGAGTGAGAAAGAGATAGAGATAGAGAGTCTTAAATTGCACAACAAAAGCAGATGCTACCCCAGCAAAGCAGATGTGGGGATAAGTTTCTGCAAACCTAGAGCGTGTGGATTGGGGAGAAATCATACCTTAGTAGAATAGGGAGGCAGTTTCAGGTAGTTAGCACATGTCATCACACTGGGTAGGTCATCGTCTGCAGATTCTGATGGCATATTACCATTTGATGCTGTATTACTAGCACTAGATGAATGCTGTTCCAAAAATACAATGGTGAGTCACCGCAGAGAGAATAAAAAGGTCGGACTTCAATTTTAGCTAACTACAACTGTACCTTCCTCACAATTGTCAGCTTAGGATTGAGCACAGCCAGACCACCTGGGGGAAGCCGGGGAGCACCAGTGACAAACTGACAGAACGATCGTTGCTGCTCAGGAGTGAACTCTCCCATGATCTCTAGTAACTGAGGATCAGTAAATTAAACAGTTGATATCAGTTTGAAGTCCGTCGAAGAGACAGAAGGGACTAGCTTGATAATATTAGTCTCAGGTACTACACTTCCACTGACAGCTGAGGAAACTTACATAAACAATAGCGGGACTCTTGGCTGTATATCCATGATCAAATTTGATATGATCTATAAGCGTCTCAGCCTGCATAAACAAAAGAGTGAAATTGGGGAAAAACAGGGAACTTTCAAAGTATACAAGTATCACAGTGTGCTATACTGGGTTCATGAGAAACAAATGATACCTTCCATAACTCTCTACGGCCACAAAGCAGGTAGTCCAACTCAGTAGGAGAGAATGTCTGCAGAGCTGAAATGTCAAATACCTGAAAGTTGTGGAGATAAAAAGTTATTTCAATATCAGATAAACTCAAGATGTATCAAGTAACTCATGAGTTCATTAAGTGAAAGATACACCAAATTATCAGCTAAAATATCAACACCGGTATCTAATTAGCTAATAGCCTGTTTGGCCATGCTTCTCCCAGGGCCAAAAGTGCTTTTTTCTCTACTCGAGGTGTTTTGCCAAGCTTTTTGGGGAAGCAAAAGTGTTTTTGGGCATAAGCAGGAGCAGGAAAAAATACCCTTAGCAAAATATTGTATATACCAAAATAACCTTAGTTTAAACCATTAAGTAATATAATGACTTTTGGAGTGAACTTTCATATTTGTTGAATGATTTTTCAATATATTTAAAATCTTGAAAGAATAAAGTATTTTAGTGTTTTTTGAAAAGCTTGGCCAAACACAAATTATTGCTAAAAAGTACTTCTCAAAATTGATTAGCCAAACAGAAATTATTTTCTCCAAAAGTAATTTTCAAAAAGCATTTTTGGAAAAGCACTTCTCAAATAAGGTGTTTTTTCCAGCTTGGCCAAACAGGCAATAAATCCCATGATGGAAATTAACCTGATTGAAGCCAGATCTAAATGCTTCCATCTGCCGCCCAATTCCAGTCCTCACAGTGGCATCAACCACCAAAGAAACGTATTCCTCCAAGTTACTAAGATCCACCTGCAAATTCCATTTAAGGTACAAATCAAACAAAATGATCAAAAAAAAGGACCCAAGAAAAATAGAATAGCCATTCCAAGGAAAAGCAGCATACATTCCGATCGCCTGCTTTCAGAACATATTCAGGATAGCCTGGGAGTGTGAAATCTAAACAAAGATCCTCAACTGGAGTCCCACGAAAATGCAAATCACTAATTTTGTCTTGGCCCAGGCCTCCCATTGATTCTATATATTGTTTCCGACTAACAAGAGCTTGCAACTCTTGCAAAGTCTTTCCCAACTCAGCATCAAAAGAGAGAATATCATACAGATCAAGCTCCTGCAGAGTGCAGTGTTTAAGCACAGAACCGTTTGAAAAGATGTACAAAAAAATACAAAGGTGGGTGGCAGCAATTTGAGCATAGAAGGTACAACGTGCAACACAAAAACCAGAGAGAGATCCTTACTTGGCCAAGGACAAGTTTATAGAATGAAGATGACATAGGGAGGTCCAAAAGCCGCCCATCTTGAAGTGCTTTGGCCATCACACGCCCAAGCAATCTGAAATATTCTATTACCTTGGTGAATTGGTTTCCATCAGCGGTACCAACAGCCGATGGCCAGGGCCGTGGGAATAATCCAAGAGGTGCTTGGACGAGTTCTTTATCTTCCCCATTCAATTTTTCATCCACGCCCACTTCCACTGAATGTTCACTTAATGAGGAACTTGTCCTCCACATTCCCAGTCCAACTTTTTGCAGATCATGACTTAAAAGGGTATAGAACTCCAGAGTTGGACCCAAACCAGTGCCAACTTCACCAAAATATTCAACCTCAAGAACAGCTTTTTGGCTGGAATACATCTCCATTACCTTCGCAGCAGAATCAAGAATGCGATTTCTAGAGACACGGACTTTTTGGCGCTGTAATCTCCCGACCCTAACTTCTCTCTCATTGGTAGATCCATTACCATCCGCACCTTGTTGTTGCTGAAGCCGATATAAAGCCCTAGATAATCCAAAGGCTGTTGAATAGAAGTACTGGCGTCGAACCTCAAATGGAAAAAGAAATGGACAAGACCTTGTCAACTGGTAACACCATGATGGGAGAGATCCACTACAAAGGGCTAGAGCATCCTGAATCTGTCGGGCCAACTTGGGAGTGAGCTTACTGTTGACAAATTCCTCCGGAGGAATTTTGACACCAGTAGCATTGAGCTCATCTAAACTCAAATTTTCCCCTTCAGAGAAATCATCAATAACTGACTGGACACGTAACCGTGGGGCCAGCTGGTTTAATCCGTCCAGTACACGTAACAAGGCCAAAATGTTGTAAGTAGGATTGGTTTTTTCCATATCACAAGGAAGTTCTCCCTGTAATATACTATCTAACAATGATGCTCGATGCAATGAGGGATCAGCACTGGCACTTGCTGAAGAACTAGCTTTGTTAGACTTGGTGGAAGTTGAGCTCCCATCACCTTTGGTAGACCTCTCTGCTTGACTGTCGGCCCTTTGGTATGTGATAGTGTAAATATCACCCCAAAGTCTGCCTCCGTCACTAGATACAAAGTCAGTGCCACCATATCTCTCTTCATCATCCTCATCAAGGACAAGCTGCCGCTGGATAGCCTGGTAGATAGTCAAGTGCCTATTAAGCTGCTTTCCACCTGCAGAAAATACAAGTCTCGGTGGATCACTAGTGCTAGTGCTAAAGAGAGGGCGTCCATGGCGATCTCTAGCCCCTCTCACACCTCTACCGTTAGCAGATGCAAGTCCGGCCATGGCAGCAGCAGCAAATGACATTGCACCCCTTGAACCATAAGAACTCGCACTCCTGAACTCAACGGATTCAGATCCCTGAGCAGAAGCAGCTCTGCTGCTAGAACCACCGCCACCATTTGTCTGGCCATCATTTGCCGTCTGTGCGGCAGGATTCTCCTCTGAAGAATCACCCAATTTAACATCATGAACTTTGTCCGGGGTGCAAACAGGAAGAGAGTCATCTCTCAACACCTAAAGCATTGGCAACAATTTCAGAAAATCGTCTTTAATACAGCTGTGCAAAAAATTAAAAGAGCTGATCAACTTGATGTGCGGAGAAGTAACTGAATACGTGCACATCAGGAATGCAGATCTGCTTTCAACGATCTAAGCAATTAGAAGAATGGCAGAACTCGAAATTTAAAAAATGAGATTTTAGTAGCTTACATCATCATGGTCATCTTCATCATCATCAGATATATCTTCATCCTCGATGACCAAAGCATCATCAATTTCAACAGGTGACATATCCAACTCATCATCCTAAACATCACAAAAAGCAGCGGAATGTCAAGGTTCATATAGTCATGCAATCAGCAAACAATGAGGAGATAAAAATGTAGGCAGTAAAAACTAGAGAAAACATCAGTACTTTTTTTTTTAATTTGCACCAGATGTCCGAGCCTCTATGAGACCCGACTAATACCGGGGGTGCACAGGCCTTCGGCAAGGAGTTTCCCGCAAGTGCACCACGGTTAATTAATTGTTTGCACCCAGTGAGTTTCGAACTTGAGTCCTTGAAAGGGAGCAAACCCCAAGGCTCAAGTCAATTGCCACCGGATCAACCCCAGGAGGGTTCAGTACTTTGAATAAGGATTTTTCTGTTTCATTCAAAAAATTTGAGACCTCAATGTTCAGCCAATCTACGTAAGTGATTCATAAATTAACTCAGGATCCAGTAAGCTAAATCATGTCATTAATTTATCAATCAGCATAAATACGTCAAAGAAGAATAGGCAAGATGTGCAAACAAAAAGTATACATTCATAAAAAAGGAGAACAAGATACTAAAACAACTTTCACCTCCCACTAGAAAGGGGACAGAGACATACTAATGAAAAAGTATATATGTAGGATATGATAGTTTAATTGAAGATTTGTATTTTGAAGCTGACATGAAATGGACACATGTCTAGCGTGCAAGTTGCACTAATTCATCAACAGTGAGGAAGGGTAAAAGACATGTAGAGTAAAAGTGTATTCTAAGCTGATGAATTAAATTTAGAAGCAAATGTTAGTAGTACACATTGAGAAAGTGATGCACAAGAAGTACCTAACTTACAGAATAAACTTTTGTTTGATAAGAACATGATGTTAAATTTTACGCATCTTCTTCTGATTTAGTATGAGGTAATAAAACATAACCTTTTGTATATTTGTCTTGTAGGTATAATGGTAACACTCTTTTGAGAATGAATTTCTTTTTTTTTTTTCAGAACGAGGTATAATAGTAACACTCAATCTTTTATTATTCCGCGTTTTCATCTCCAATTACAAAGCTGCTGTATAGTGACTCCCTTTCTTGCGTTTGATCAATGCAATTCCAAGACATGAAGGGATTCATGAAGCTTAGCTACACCTTTGCATATCGTCTACTTCTAACTCTCGATTAAGTGTGCATACAAGAATCATCCAGTCAAAATTGACTTTTACAAGGATATGTTCCTAAAAATTTCAGATATCTCTCAAGGTGAAGACCACCTTGTCCAAGGAGGGCTTTTAAGATGCAGAAAATAGAGAAACGTGAGTTTTCTATTTTTTAATGATGGTGGTACCTTGGTGAGCTTGCAAGCACCTCAACTATTCGACCAGGCACCTGCTGCACCCCCACCAACACAGGTACCAAGCAACTCTCCCACCGAGGCTCGAGCAAATTGGAAGAGATCACTTGGTTTTTTTTTGTCTCAGCTAAAATTTGAAACCTAGTCTCCAAGGTTTGCACTCACTTTATTGAGGCAACACTCTTAGGTTAGAGAAACATGAGATTAGGTGAGGAAAGACCATTTTACCCTACTTAAATATGACGGAAAAAAGTTCCTTCATTTAATAGATAGAAAAGGGGATTATTTAACCTAAAAAAAAATTATTCGTTAGGTGTAATAATTGATATACTAAATACCAATATTTCAATCATATTTCTCCTTCTTGTTCATTTGTAATTTTTCTCATATTATTTGTTCATCTATACTATCTTTCCTGGAATTTGCTATTATTAAACAATTATTCTTCAACAAAGTAAAGAAATGGCGAATTCTGCTCCAAAGGTATTTTGGAAAAATGAATCCAACTACTAGACACATGTAATAAAGCAGAAAACATACCTCAGAACTAGAATCCCCAGTCACGGGTTTCACCTCTGCTTCTTTATCCAAGGCTGCTCGTCTTCGAGCAGCATTTCTTGTCTGGGGCCCTCTGCCATCTTCTTGAGCAGGCTTCAGAACAGCCTTTCCTTTGCCCTTGGAAGAACTTCCATTTTTTTCCTGTGGTGGGTCTTTCTTTGCACTGTCATTTATATTAACCGCTGACCTAGATCGTGTACGCCGAGATCCAGAAGCCGGATTAGAAGTAGATGGGCATGAAGCACCAACCCCTGAAGGGGTGGTCCCAGACTCAGAGTTGCCTACTGATGCAAAGGCCTTTTGTCCAGACTCCACTCGCTGAACTCGAGGCCAAAGAAAGTCTTCAATAGCAGCCAAACTTGCTAAAGGATCAATCAACACAACATTTGAGGAGTAATCACGGAGGGTCTTGTCCCCTTGGGCTCTGCAAAGGCGAAGCTTAAATGGTTGGGACAAAGCACTTAAACCTGAAGAAAGTCGCGCATTTCCAGTAGATGATCTGGAAGAATGACTAAGCACGACAGGGAACCGCTCCAACGAAGATAAGGCATTTTGAAGCTTTTGAACCAAAACGGTCATAGGAACCATATTTCCACTATCAACAGTAGCAGGAAGGGCAACTGCAATAAAAGACTTATATCTTCTGATTGCTTGTTGTCGAAGCCTAGACAAGTTAGCATCTGAGATTCTTTCCTTGGAAAAAAATCCACATGTAAAATAGTTCAGCAAAGATGCAACAACTCCACTTCCAATGAATTCGAAAGTTGATACACCATCCCCTTTGCTGAGCTCCCCCAGCATGGAAGCTACGAGTTCGGCCAAGGTCTCTTCCTTACTGGCAGAAATATCTCCAAGCCGAGGAGCAGAAGCTTTTGATTTTCCTTTAGGTTTTGATAATTGTTCATCAACACCAGAGTTCAACTTCATACTTAGATTCTTCAATCGTAGAAGATCATCAGTAACGCCAACTTCAGTAGCCCCTGAATCTGAAGGGAAGTATTTATCTTTGAAAGATTTAGCACATGCACTGACTGCCATGCGAATGCTAGAACTGGTCTTTGGAATTTCCAATGAGTTTGGCGGTGATCCACTCCCTGGAACTGTAATCTTAGGATCCTCAATGGAACTTGCATCTGCATTTGAATTATGGCCACGACGTCGATTACGCCTAGAGCGAGATGACCCAGGTATACAATCATTGTCCTTCTCAGCAGATGATGGCTGGGAAGGAGTGGAACCATGGGACGCAGATACTATCAGAGCATCTACAGCATGAACAACACCTTCTCGCAGAAACATCTTGGAAAAAATTCCAGGAAGTTTTTCCATTAAAATTTCTGCTACTTGTAGAGCAGGCACCAGCACTTGGGGATCCTTCCAGGCCAATACTCCAGCCAAAAAACTACAGAGAAATTACAAATGAAGCACTAATTTCACTACCAAAGAAATATGATGCAAATAAGAGATTGTTCCATGGATAAACCATTCTCCCCCAAGATCCACATCTGATGAAAAATTTCAAGCTTATATTTTGCTGATATTCATACCTTGATATGTTAGTGATGTTATTTAGAGACTGAATCATATCTGCACTGCTGAAGTACATAAGTTTTCCAATAACCGAGAGACACTTGTGACGAACTGGACTATTGACACTGGATCCATATACCTGATCAGCAAAACAAGCAACAGGGGTCATCATGTAAATCTCTACCATGGCAGTTGTAAGATGGTGGTAGTAATTTACAATGGATTATGATACCAACCTGGATCAGCACAGGAAGCAGATCCAGTCCAAATTGTTGCAGAAGTTCAGGTTGAATATTCAATAATTTTTCTCGAGCTGAAACCTCTTGAGTAGATAGATTCGTCTCCTCCTGTTTGGTAGAACCACTAGCAGAAGATTTCTTCACAACAGATCCTTTAATCAACAAATTAGTGCTGGTTGGAAGAGAGATGGTCCCTTGAGGCAGCGGAGGAAGAAGCTCATTTGCCAGGTTCACGATCTCAAAAATCTAGTAAAACCCAGGAAAATACATTTAAGGTCCTAGTTCTTTATCCAAAAAAAGAATATTTGCGGTCCTTATCTGAGGTAGAAGCAGCATTCAAATGAATCAGTTTGCACGTAGCACAGAAAAGGCAGGCATGGTTTTTGTTAAGGTCCTAGTTCTTTATCCAAAAAAATATATTTGCGGTCCTTATCTGAGGTAGAAGCAGCATTCAAATGAATCAGTTTGCACGTAGCACAGAAAAGGCAGGCATGGTTTTTGTGGCATTTGCTCAAGCACCAGCAAGTGAAACCAGATGGTCTTTGAAACAAGAGGATCATTTAACCAATAAGCGGGTAGATTGTCATCTTATTTTACAAAACAGTATAGTCAACTAGAGGGGAAAAAAAGGACAAAAAAATTAAAGCAAAAAAGGTTGTTCACCACATGAACCAAGTGCTATCTAGCTTACAACTGAAAGCTCTTGAATATTTCAGAAACCAAAGCCATAATTATGCTACTAATGTTTAACTGATCTCAGTGGCAAACAATTTGAGAGTCTTCAACTACTAATAAAATTGCATAAGAACACCAAGGGTATGTCCTAAACCTTATATTATTGTTTTACCAATTTTTATGTGATTATTATTGTACCTTTTTAGGGGTATCAAGTCGTTGAGTCACACTATGAAAGTTTGGGAGAGGGTGGTGGAGGCCAGGGTAAGGAGGTGCGTGTCTATTTCCGAGAATCAATTTGGATTCATGCGGGGCGTTCGACTACGGAAGTGATTCATCCGGGAAGGAGATTAATGGAGCAGTACAAGGAAAGGAAGAAGGATTTGTCTATGGTGTTCATCGACCTTGAGAGAGCATACGATAAAGTCCCGAGGGAGGTCCCGTTGAGGTGTTTGGAGGTTAATAGCGTTCTGATAGCGTACATTAGAGTGATTAAGAATATGTATGATGATGCTAAGACTCGGGTGATGACTATGGGTGGTGACTCGGAGCATTTCCCTGTGGAGATGGGGTTGCACCAGGGATCGGCTCTTAGCCCATTTTTATTTTCCTTGGAGATGGATGTGCTGTTACGACAAATCCAAGGGAGGTGCCTTGGTGCATGCTATTTGCCAATGATATAATGTTGATTGACGAGACGCAAAGCGGAGTTAACACGCGGTTGGATGTTTGGAGACAGACCATGGAGTCTAAAAGATTTCAAACCGAGTAGAACCAAGACAGATTACTTGGAAAGCAAATTAAGTGATGAGACCCATGATGCAAATGTAGAGGTTAAGCTTGATGCTCAAGTTATCCCAAGAGAGCGAGTTTTAAGTATCTCGGGTCTATTATCTAAGGTGACGGGAAAATTGACGAAGATGTCGCACATTTCATCGGAACTGTATAGATGAAGTGGAGGCTCGATTCTGGTGTTTTATGTAATATGAATATGTCGCCAAGACTTAAGACTAAGTTTTATCGAGCGGTGGTCTGACCGGCTATGCTGTATGGGGTTGGTTGTTGGCCAATCAAGAACTCACACGTGCAGAAAATGAAAGTAACAGAGATGAGAATGTTGAGATGAATGTGCGGGTGTACAAGGAGAGATAGGATTAAGAATGAAGCTATTCGGGACAGAGTGGGAGTAGCCTCCATGGAGAACAAGATGCGAGAGTCGAGGCTGAGATGGTTGGGACATGCTAAGAGAAAAGCATTGTTGCTCATGTCACGAGGTGTGAGAGGTTGGTATGCAGAGTTTTAGAAGAGGTCGGGGTAGGCCTAAGAAGTACTGGGCAGAGGTCATTAGACAGGACATGGCGCTGCTTCAGCTCACTTGATAGGAGGGTGTGGAGGCCGAGGATTAAGCTAGAAGGTTAGTGAGTAGTCTTGAGTGTCCATCGGTAGTCTTAGTAGCATGGATGTCCCCTTATATTCTTAGATTTTTATTACGTTGTGATTTTGTTTGCCTCAGGTATTGTATTCCCCGTTGCTGTTATTTGGTACTACTTATCCTTTATCTCTACCTTTTTCTGTCTCTTCCTTTTTTCTTCCTTTCTTGCTTTCCTTTTCTTCTTCTTGCCCTTCTTCAGCCGAGGGTCTATTGGAAACAACCTCTCTGCATGTATTAGGTAGGGGACCGCGTACAGATTACCCTCCCCAGATCCACCTGTAGGGGTCATACTGGGTTTTTTGTTGTTGTTGTTGTTGTACTTCTAAGTCTAATAGGAAAGTTCCTTAGGTTGTACAGGAAGCACAACAGCTGAGGAAAAAAAGATAAATAGATACTTATAACAATTTTGTACTTGTCAACATGTTCATCGATAACCCTCAGGGGTTGGCCTGGTAGCAATTGACTTGAGCCTTGGGGTTTGCTCCCTTTCAAGGTCTCAAGTTCGAAACCCACTGGGTGCAAACAATTTCTGAGGACTGGGTAAAACCTGAATTAACCGTGGTGCACTTGCGGGAAACTCCTTGCCGAGGCCTGTGCACCCCTGGGATTAGTCGGGTCGCTTAGAGACTCGGACACCCGGTGCAAATAAAAAAAAAAAAAAAAAACATGTTCATCGATATTTGTCCTTGGAGCTTCAGTTCAAAGTCAAAAGAGTATAGAGGGGACATGTGGTAATCATATGTCACGACTTCGAATCCTGCTAGTTGGACAACGTTTGGTATTTAAGGGGGATGGTCAAAGGGGCAAGCTTATTATCCATTGAGTTGAAGCAAAAAACAAAATTTCTCTTTCAGCTAAAAAAGTCACTAATATTCGCCGCAACAATGGTGATCCAATCCTACATTATCAAAAAATGGTGATCCAATCCTACACCAGGACATCAAGTAGGTGTTTGGATCAAATTGGTTTGACATTGGAAAAGAGAACAGTATTTGAAGTTGAAGTTGAAAAAGAACACTAGATAGTTTAGTTTAGACAATAATTTGAGCTTCCTAAGGCACGGACACTATATGGGTAACTCATTCCTGACTTGGAAATGTAGACCACCACATCGTAATGTCACTACCTTGTTCTCGGACATGGTGACTCAAATTGTACCTGTGGATCTGTTTTGATGTGTTTTAGTTGGTTTCTGATTTAATTTATTTGATTTGGATGTTTAATGCACGAACTTTTGGTCATTTTGGTATAAGAATGTAAAAGGTGCATAACCAGACTATCCAAACGGAAAGAAAAAGATCAATAAGTGAATATTTGAGATTGATTATGCACAGGATTTTGCACCGCAACCCAGAAGGCAGGCAAGACAGAGCGGGAAAACTACCCAACGCATAAAAAAATATGCATCGCAACCTAAAAAACACAACAGAACGATATCTTGCTGCAGCACAGAACATGGAGCAGATGGATTGACTGGAGATTTGTAAGGATATTTTGGTCTTTTTGACATTTCCAACCCTATAAACACATGTACTTTTCCGGTAAGTTGTGTATCTTTACTCTTTAGTCTTGGATCCATATATTGAAGTTTGAGAAATGAAGGAGAGAGACTACAATCTCCTAATCGGGTTGTCACGTTTTCCAAATCTTTTGTATGATTTATGCTACGAACTCCTTTATGAAGTAATTTTCATTTATAAGAACTTGATGATGCATTATCTTAGACTTTAGGTTCTTGAATTAATACCTATTGTGTATGTTTGACGGTGAACCCTTCAAATCAAATCGCAATTTACTCGAGAAAGAAATTAAGAGGAAATCGTGTGCTCGAATAATTCTCGTAACGGCTCTCCTATAGCCCGCTTATCCGAGAGAAGAACTGGTTGCAGGAGAGTATTGGAATTGGAGTATTCAGGAGAAGCTACATTGCTATCTAAAATCCATCACTATAAACATACACAAATTGAACTACTAATGTGTTTCTAGAATCTTTATGCTATAGTTATTCACGAGACGACTCAGAATAATTGGTGATCGGAATGGGCAACTATACTCGTGAAGAGTAATCAATATTTATTCTAAAAAGATATAGTATGTATTAATCAAGCAGTAGAATCTAAACAAACTATATAAGTCTCTACTCATCTCTCCTTATAAAAAAAGCAAGTCTCTACTTCTTCCTCCAATAATTCTCTTTAATCTTGGTTCAAAAATAAAGATCATTTTAAATATTTGTTTTTTGCACATTAGAACAAAGTTAATGGATTTTAATTGTTTTCAGCTACCAAGAATAAATTAGTCTAGTCCTTGTCGGATCGATACATAAATGAAACAATACTTGGCAAGAACAGGCTTTATTTTTTAAAATTGGTGTTTTGCACTCTTAGAACAAAGTGTCATATCAGAAGATCACCGAGATAAGGTCAGGAGTGGGGGGTCATCTACCAGGCATTCTTCTCACCTTGTTCCTATTATTGTTACTTTATCTCTTTGGTGGGTAAGCAAAGTTCCCATCTACGTGACCTAATAAAATGTAATGCTGGAACTTTATCAAAGAATGAAATGTAGAGTTGGAAAGCTCCACATACAACGTCTAGCGTATTCCTATCAAGCATGAGAAACTTCTCATAGAACATCTCTTCCCACCTACAGACAAACTGAACCGCAAAAGAAAGGGAGCTAACTTAAGACTACGAAGTAAAGCAAAAGAATCTAACCTTTTTGAATCCGATTATTTTCCAACACACTTTATACGCAGGCAAAACATACTAAAAAGTCACTTTGTCTTTCTATGCTACATATTTATTATATCCAACATGAGCTACTTGTGACAATTTATTTACAAGACAAGAAAATGCTAGCAATTATAGCATGAATGAAAACTAAAAGTACGATATATACCTGCTCCGGAGGTTTGCTCAAGGCAGGTGAAACAGACACAGAGGCCACAAGACCAGAACCTGATAGAATATCCTTGAGAATTCCACTGATACCAAGCAGCAGTAAAGTTTTAGTTCCTAGTGGAGAGCCACTGGCACATGTCGAAAGAAGCCGGATTAAACCCTGCAAGCGTTATCAAGTCAGAATACAGCTATCAAGATTGTAAATGCCCGACATATGGGAAGATTAAACGTACTGTGTAGGTTGACGTGCTGAGTGAAGCCTGACCACCTCCAGAATTACTGGTTGAGATGAGCGATGCGGCTTGGGTAACAAGTCCGTGATTGCAAAGTTCATCTAGCTTCTCGGGGTATGATGCAAATGATTCAGCAATACGGGTCAAGCAGATGGAAGCATGCTCTAACACCTGCATACACATCCAAGCACCAAGAGAAAACATTAAAAAAACAAAAGTGAAGTTAAACCAAACTAGGAGGGGTCAGAGAAGAGAAGATATCTTCCTGCAACGAGAGCATAACATGATAATGAATTCACCTTTGCATCATGATATTGAAGGAGATTTGTCAAAAGCGGAACAGCTTCCATGACAAAGTCAGCAGCATCTGAGGGAAGCTTCTTGCACATATTAGCAGCAGTTGCTAATGCTACTCTCTGTTGAAGGACAAAAGATGTTAGAAATAATTATGTACTAAAGGAGCTGGAAGTTTCTTATTTCACTAAAACTGAACTCCCATCAAAATCATGATACAAGATATTCAAAGATCAAAAATCATGAAAGGGATTTTTCTACCTGAACACCAGTGGAAAAAAAGTCGAGATAAGAAAGCACAGCCATCAGCGCACCAGCCCTCAAGCAAGCAGTTGGGTGTTCCTGAGATATCTTCTTTAGAGCTTGCAAAGACTGTCAAAGGTGAAACATTAGACATTACAGTTAAAAAGGCCAATCCTCAGCAAATAAGCATAATTGTTCCACGTAGAAACAGAGTTGCACTTAAGGTCATTTCGTTCACGGCCTAGTTAAGCAAGGATTATAATATTCGGATTGTGATAATAGTTCTGAATTAACTATGCTGAGAGTATCACCATGAATTCTTTTTCCTTGTAGGACACATAAATGTTCTGCGTCAAACTAATTCACTCACCTGCTCAGCCAAGTCCATGTATTCAATAGTAAGCAGCCGAGCTACAAAGCATGATACAGCTCCATAATGGACAACAGCAGCACAAGAAGAAGGTAGAACATCGACCAAGTGGGTAAGAGCCCGGGCAGCAAGAAGCATAATGTCAGGATTGCTCTCGTGATTCAGCAGCCCAACAAGCACAGGTACGAACGAGTCCACGGAAAATGTGCTCAATGAATCTTCTGTTCCAATAGAAAGCATCTCACACAGCTGAGTCAGAGCTTCTACTTGTTTCCCTTCCTCACCATCCGCCCTTAAACCGGACAATATCTTCTTGAGCCGACCACTCTGATGGGAAGAAGACGCAGAGCCCATTGCAGAGCTGGGGAGTAAATCATCCAATCCAGCACCTAGTTTCCTAAGAAGTCCTTGAAGTGCACTACTTGCTGATGTTAAATTCTGGTGCAAAATACCAACACCGCCTTCGCTGTCATTATCATCGTCCTCACCACCACCGGAATCTATGTTCAATCCTAGACTCCTCTCAGCCTCCCTATCCCTATTCTTATCCCTAACCCTAACTTCATGCTCTTTCTCCTTACCTTTATCCAAATTATTATTATCTTTATCGGAACCATGACTAGGGTTCTTACCACGGCGGGTTCGGGTACCCGACCCGGAAGATTCGTTTGTGGAGTCCATGAGTGTAGATGATTCCTGGGAACGAGTTGAGATGCGAGAACGAATTGAGATCGATGCAGACGCGGCGGCGGGAGTTGAATTGGCGGTGGAAGTAGCGGCGGCAGCGGAGGAGAGACGAGCACGCTTAGCAGCACGGGTGGTGGGACCAGCAGAAGAAGATGAAGAAGGCGCTGATGAGGTGGCCTCCGCCCGCTTCCGGCTCCGAGTTTCCATACAAAACCCAAAACCCCCTTCAAAACTGCGAATCACCTCGCCGATTTAATTAAATCGGCGATCAGACACTTTCCGATTCGGACATCATCGTTGTATATCAGAAACCCTAATTCACAAAATTGAAACGGTTTTTAAACAAAAGGGATAAAAAAAGATGCGATCTTTATTGATTTTAGCTAAAATCCCCAAATCACAATCTATTAAAAGTCCCAAATCAGTATAATCAGAACAATTGAATTCCAATGAAGTGCTTAGAGTAATCAACACGCTTGTTGATACGAGACTGAGTCTGAGAGGAGGAATATAACTGAGAAAAAGCAAGACGGAGAAAGCTAAATAGAGAACCCTAATTCTATAAATATTTTTGTGTCTGTTGAATTTTTTAATTTTTCCTTCCTCCAAAAAAGATGAATAATTTGCTTTTGGTTCCTTTTGTAATTCCAATTCTTTTTATTTTTTAAGTTTTCTATTCTTTTTTCACTTTATTTTTCTTCTTTTTCCTTCATTTCTCCATATTGTATGTATATGTATATTGTTATAAAATAAACATTGTAAAGTAAAGACAAGTATAAAGAGAGACTGATATATTATTCGAATTCAAACTGATGTGCATAATGAACTGAAAACCTTTCTATTTATAGAAGGAAGGAAGTTGATGTGTAAGCTGCTACTGTAAGCTGATGTGTAAGCTACTATTACAAGCTGCTATGTAAGCTACTGCAATACCAGATATGGATAATCTTCTACTGAGAGTAATGTTTATCTATAACGGAGTACTGAATCTATAACGGAGTACTGAATGGATAAGTTTATTATACCCAGTATGGATAATATTCTACTAGGGGTAATGATTATCCATAACACAGTACTGAAAGAATAAGCTTATTATATCCCGTATGAATAATCTTCTACCGGGGTAATATTTATCCATAACCGAATATTGAAAGGATAAGATTATTATACCCGGTATGGATAATCTTCTACCGAGAGTAATATTTATCCATAACCGGATACTAAAAGGATAAGCTTATTATACCCAGTATGGATAATCTTCTACTGAGGGTAATATTTATCCGTAACCGGGTACCGAAAAGATAAGGTTCTTCAGGAAGCTTATTTCCAATAGAGTACTAAATAGATAAAATATTTACGGCGGAGTCTCATATGGATAAGCTTCTTCTGGAAGCTTATTTACAACGAAGTATGAACATCCATAATATAATATATTTATAACACTCCCCCTTGGATGTTAATTAAAAGATAGCGTGCCTCATTAAAACCTTACTAGGAAAAACCCTGTGGGAAAAAATTCTAATGAAGCAAAAAGAGTGCACATATTTAGTAATACGCTTTGCTAGGTGCCTCATTAAAAACCTTATAAGGAAAATCCTGTAGGACAAACCTTAGTAAGGAAAAAAATGCATAGCGTATTTACTCCCCTCATGAAAACCTTGTGTCAAATATTTGAGTCTATGCATTCTAACATTGTATCTGCATAACCAATATGATCTGCACCACTTTTGTTAGCATTAGCAAGATACATAAGTGCATAGCAATTGCACTAAGATAGAGTATTTCAGGACCAAGGAGTTCCTCATCCTCTTCTGGAGGTCGGAACGGATCCTTATTCAATTCAAGTGATCGAACACCCATTGGTGTACTTAATGGGTGCGCTTTGTCCATGTAAAAGCATTCAAAGACTCTTTATGTATAGGCAAATTGATGTATAAAGATCTCGTCTGCTAAATATTTAATTTGCAGACGAAGATAAATTTTATTTTTCCACGATGTTTCATCTCAAATTCTTTCTTAAGATATTCAATTGCCTTTGGAGCTCTTCTGGAGTTCCAACAAGATTTATGTCATTAACGTAAACAGCAAGTGTAACAAATTCTGATGATATTCTCTTTATAAAAATATATGGACAAATAACATTATTTATGTAACTCTCTTTCAGCAAATATTCACTGAGACGATTATATCACTTGCGCCCAAATTAATTTAAACCGTACAAGATCTTTATAATTTGATCGACTACATTTTTCGAGACTTTGAACTTATATGCTTCAGGTATTTTAAAGCATCCAGGGATTTTTATAGAGATTTAATCAAATGAGTTATATAGTTTATGACTTGCAATTAAATGGCATGACATCTTCAGGTGTCTGGACTACTGGTCCGATCCTCACAATATTTCACAGTATTGTGCACCATATTGTATCAAATATATCGTCGATGATCATTTTGTATTGGTTCCTAAGTGGCATAACTTGTTGAGATCTCGTCACTTTCTTTATTTTCAGGTACCCCAACTTCTTCTGGAGTTTCATGAAATGTTATGTTGTGGGCTCTTCTAGAGCTCATTTCCTCCTCATTATGATCATTTTGATCATTAGCTCATTATCATTTTTCAATGATTGTTACCTTTGGAACCAATTGGTCTACCACGCTTCATACGTACAGTAAACTCTATCCTTCATGACTTTAAATTTAAATAGGAGCATTTGGAGCTGAAATATGATATTTGATTTTGGATCAACAAACGCTTCTGGCATTTGACTTGAATTATCTTCTAAGTGACGGTCATGATAATTCCATTAATTTTGCATATTTTTTAGCTATTTATTCCATTCCCCAGATGTTAGAAAAACTAACATATATCCTCAATCTTCTTTGGAAAACATATCTTTGTGCATTGTGGTAGAGAAATTAATCATATACCACACATCAAAAGATAGTAAAATATTTGATTTCTGATCCTGAACCAATTATGAGGGGAGGACTTATCATATATTGTTGGTCTGATGCATACAAGTGCTCCTATTGTAACGACCCGGATCGTCGTTACGGGAATTACCACCCTGTTACCTTGAATTTACATATATTATGCTTGTATATCAGTATTAGAATATATTAGGTGAGTTAGGAGTGATTCGGGTTGAAAACGAAGCAAATAGCATGTTTGAAGGAAGCTTGAATATGGGAAGTCAACCTAGAGTTGACTATTGAGTTAGAGTGCTCAGAACCGGATTCCAATGATACGGCTAGTTTCGGGGGATCATTTATGACTTAGGAGAGCAATCGGAATCGAATTCGAAGGTCCGATGTAGTTTTAGGCTTGAATTGGCGAAGGTTGAATTTTGGCGAAAACCGGATGGTAGGTGAGATTTTGATCCGGGGGTCGGAATGAAATTTCGACAATTTTTGTAGCTTCGTTATGTGATTTTGGATATGTCTGCAAATTTTCAGGTCATTAGGACATCGTTTGATCGGGTTTTGGATTGAATGTTAGTTTTGAAAGTTTTGAAGAAACTTAGGCTTGAATTCGTGTGGAAATGGTGATTTTGATGTTTAGGATGGTGTTTTTATGATTGGAACAAGTCCGTATCATGTTTTGGAGTATGTTGGTGGCTTTCGTTGGGGTCCCGGGGCCTCGGGATGATTTCGGACCATCAACCGGGCCATTCTTGGCCAAAGAAAAGAGCTGGTTTGCTGTCATAAGTGCAGCAGAAATCTACTCTCTGCGATCGCACTAGTGAGCATGCGATCGCGTAGAGTAATTATGAGGGGGAGAATTTTACCCTCGCTATCGCAGGTCAAGAGACGCGATCGCATAAGGTCAAGAGCAGAAGCAACGCGATCGTAGGGGGTACGGACGCGATCGCGTAGGGTAATCAGTTGCCCATCGCGATCGCATGAGGGTCTACGCGATCGCGTAGAAGGAAAAATACAGTTTGGGATTTTTGTGATACGCGATCGCAGGAGTAGAGACGCGATCGCGTGAGGCCGGCTTTTTGAACATCGCGATCGCGTAGGGTTGAATTGCTGTCAGTGAAATAAAAATCACAGAAAAGAGGGCTCGCGGGTTTATACCCCAAAAACACAATTTTGAGTCCTAGAGAGAAGAAAACTCGAGGAAATCACTGAGAAATCATTGGGTATTCATCGGAGGTAAGATTCTTGACTCAAAAACATAATTTTATGGCAGGATTAACATCAATCTTCATGAATTTGGGTAGAATTTTGAAGAATTGTGGCCTAGATATTGAAAACGGGATTTTGAGTTTTGGAAGGCCATTTGAACTCCGATTTCGATAAATTTTATATGCACGGACTCGTGGCGAGACGAGGATCGCGTTGGTACTAATTTCGAAATTTTCCGAGCAGTGGGCCCGGGGTCGGGTTTTACCAACTTAGTGTATTTATGCGAATTTCATGTAAATTGAAATGGGTTATGATTCTTTGACCCGTATTTGATATAATTATTGTGGTTTGACTAGATTCTACACACGAGGGAGCTAAATTCAAAGGAAAAGGCATCGCGGACGAGTCTACGACCGGCTAGAGGTGAGTAGTTTGTGTATATGGTAGCCTGAGGGTTCGAAACCCGGCTTAGCACATTGTTACGCTAGTAGGGCGTGACTCGCACACCGTGGCAGGTGAGAGATTGATTGTGATTGGGGATTGAGACTTGGTCCATCCTGGAAATAAATAATATGTTATTAGTGTTGGAAATACACTGTATTTGATATGTTTGTGGGCGGTAAGCCTTGTTTGGGGCCTTGTGCCGACCTGTAGCGTCCTTAGAGGACAATATTTATGTGATAGCTATATTTGCTTAAATCACTGATCTCAGTCCTGAGAATTTAAATCACATTATTGATATGCTAAGTCACCGACTTTTGCAAATTTAATAAAGTTAAAGTATTTTTCATAAATTATGAACTGGAAACTGGAATTAAGATAAATGAACTGTTTGTGACTTGACTGATTATTGTGGACTGAGGATGGATCGGGCTGCACGCCGCAGCGGTTATTATGATATGAGGATCGGGCTGCACGCCGCAGCGGTATTTGCGTTTGGGCTGTAGGAGCCCCTCCGAAGTCTGTACATACCCCTAGTGAGCGCCGTCGACGTTAAATGGATCGGGCTACACGCCGTAGCGGTTATGTGCATTGCATTGCATCTTTATTTGCCGAATTACTCTGTGGTAGTTGTATTGTACTGTTGTTGCTAGTTCGTAGGAAAATCGGACTGTAGTTTAGCTTCATATTGTGGTATTATGTGGATTTCCTACTTTCAGTTGCTTTTATATATTTATTACTCACTGAGTACTTAGTACTCACCCCTACTCCCTGCACCTTTTGTGTGCAGACTCAGGTACTCAGGAGCAGTAGACGAGCATTTCCAGCTTTTGCAGAGTCATACCGAGTTACTGAGGTAGCTGCCAACGTTCGCAGAACCTAGCTTCTCTTCCTCTTTCCAGTTGTTATTTTATATTCAGACTTGAGTATTTCTATACAGTATTCTCTATTCTTGTTGGTTTTGTTAGAGGCTCTAGACTTGTGACTCCAGATCTTTGGGAGTGTTAGTATTTTGTTCATTATTATTATTATTTGAGTTTTTTGACTCATATATTCTTCTTGGAATGTCCATTTGGGACTGATAGTCGTTGTGATAAGTGATAGTTGGTCTGGCTGGCCTAGCTTAATTGTTGGGCACCATCACGACCGGATTTGGGTCGTGACAGCTATATGCATTTTAGAAAATCTTAGACCAACACATGACGCTTTGTTCTCATAAATAATAGTTTAGCCATTAATAGGAGGTATTCACTGCTAAACTAGATTGTATATAAACCAACATTATCAAGATGAACTGTCTTGATTTCATAATCTGAAAATTATGCTCTTAAGTGAAAAAAGCAATTTCAAATGCCAAACTGCAGGTTGACAATAAACATACATATAACCATCTTATATATCCATCTATAAGTGGTTCACATGATTGTGAATGGGCACATATTCACCTTTTATATATTTCAGAATCAGGGGTCTCAGTCCCAACTTTAGCTGGTATAATCAATTTATTATGAGAACAAGCAACACAGGAGAATTCTCGAAGAATCTTCTAATTCTTCAGTATATGCTTATCTAATTTCTCAAATAACTCATTTAAAAATGACAAATGAAAACTTCAAGTTTATCATGGCATGTGCTATCTCTTAGTAAACTACTGGTTTACTATGACATAACTTTTGCATTAGTAAACTTCTGATTTACTCTGGCTACTTTTGTATTAGTAAACTTTTGGTTTATCGTGATATATGATGAAGTACAAATCGAAGAATAAGGCGGGTAACTTCTCATATACATATTATTTTACCCCCTATGATTGTGGAAAAATGAAGATTTTCAATCTTCCAATCATTTATAGTCTCAATATGATAGCCATTAATTTTAGTAAACTCCGGGTTTACTACAACCTATGTTTTGATCACAATCATATAATATGAATGACATATTCATAAATAATCTTTTCGAGAGCCTTCAACTATTATCCACAATCTAATATTTATCGGACACTACTGGTGTCACGTGTCTTCTAGGCAAACAGTTAGCTCTTCGGGAGTTGTTGATACATTTTGTACTATCAAATATTGCTCAGATACTTCTGGTATCATAAGAGAAAATCACAATCAAATAAACAATTGTTTAAGCACAAGAAAACTCCTCTTCATAATTTTTCCTACTTCAGGAGGCAATTCCAATTGTATTACTTCTTCAGGAGCAAATTTAAAATACGAAATATTAAGTATATATTCTCTCAATTATATTACCTCTTCCGGAGGTAAATATATTTACATCAAAAGCGCGTTCATATTTGCCATATTTATTAATATTGCCACACACTTCAGGGAATGGATTATTATTATCAAAAGTTCTCATCCTTTATGAAAATCGAACATGATTATTTGAATGCACATTAATCACAATAAAATGTGATGCCTCAATCTCTTTTAAAATATTTACTACTTCAGGAGCAAATCGAGGCGTATAGAGAATATTTATGTATCTTATCTTCAATTGTAACCATAGAAAGTCTAAATTATCACTTCTGGTGATCACAGGCATATACCACTTCTGGTGGTTAACAAAGTATAATTACAATGAGACATACAAAAATAATCACTTTTGGTAGTTGTATATTTCTTGCAAACTCTGCTAGAGTTTAAGTTGATCTAATAATAATATCCATATTCTTCAAACTGACATAAATAAGATATATTATAGTAAACATCATTATCAAATCATAACTTTTATTTATGTACAATTACATAACCATACTACTTATTACAAACAATAAAAATTAAAGTATTTATATTTCTACAGATTCACTACCGATAACATGACTTGTTTCTCCTTCTGGGAGTACAAAGTAATCAGCTACATCTAAATGCATGAAGTCAAAATTATCTCCACAGATAAAATTTGCTTCAGAATTTTTCTCTATCTTTCTCAAGGAGGCTTGATAAAGCTTAACCAGGTGCTTTGGCGTACGACAGGTACGTGACTAGTGCACTTTTCCTCCACATCTACAACATGCATTTTCTGCATTTGGTGCTTGTACCGCTTCATGCTTTTGTTCCTTCCTTTTTTACCGCTGGTGGCGAGGAGGGTTTTTGGTGTATTATTATTACCATGATTAGAATTTCTTCCTCGACCGCGACTATGACCACGACTGGGGCCATGACCTCTTCCACGTCTAGCTTGGTGGAAGTTTGTCTCATTCACTTAAGGGAATGGACAAGAACCAGTAGGCCGACTTTCATGGTTTTTCATTAATATCCCATTATGTTGCTCGGCTATAAGAAGATGTGAGAGAAGTTCAGAATATCTTTTAAATCACATTTCTCGATATTGCTGCTGCATGAGCATATTCGAGGAATGAAAAGTGGTGAAAGTTTTCTCTAACATATCATAATCATTAATATTATCACCACATAATTTTAATTAGAAAATAATTCTGAACATAGAAGAATTATACTCACTGATAGATTAAAAATCTTGTAGCCTTAGATGAGTTCAATTATATAGTGCATGTGGAAGAACGACCATCTTCAGGTGGTCATATCTATCTTTTAAATTGTTCCACAGTATGACTAGATCTTTAACAGTAAGATATTCTATTTTTAGGCCTTCATCAAAGTGATGGCGTAGGAATATCATTGCTTTGGCACGGTCTTGGTTTGATGTATGATTTTTATTATTGATGGTGTCTACCACCCATCGCATCAAGATAAATTTTAGCATCAAGCACCCAAGACATATAGCTTTTGCCCGATATATCCAGGGCTACAAATTCAAGTTTAGAAAGATTTGACATTATTTAATAAAAGAAAGTTTTTACCTCAGATACTTTCAAAATATTTACTCGAGATGGCAGAGTCTCGTGCTAATAACGTGTTATAAAATAAAGATTGTAAAGTAAAGACAAGTATAAAGAGAGACTAATATATTATTTGAATTCAAACTGATGTACATAATGAACTGAAAACCCTTCTATTTATAGAAGGAAGGAAGCTGCTACTGCAAGCTGTTGTGTAAGCTGCTACTGCAAGTTGTTGTGTAAGCTGCTACTACAAGGTGCTGTATAAGTTGCTACAATACCAGATATGGATAATCTTCTACTGAGAGTAATGTTTATCTATAACGGAGTACTAAATGGATAAGTTCATTGTACTCAGTATGGATAATCTTATACTAGGGATAATGATTATCCATAACGGAGTACTGAAAGAATAAGCTTATTATACCCGGTATGAATAATCTTCTACCGGGGGTAATATTTATCCATAACCGGATACTGAAAGGATAAGCTTATTATACCCGATATGGATAATCTTCTATCGAGAGTAATATTTATCCATAACCGGATACTGAAAGGATAAGCTTATTATACCCAGTATGGATAATCTTCTCACAGATATAATATTTATCCGTAATCGGGTACCGAAAAGATAAGCTTCTTCAGGAAGCTTATTTCCAATAGAGTACTAAATAGATAAATATATTTATGGTGGAGTCACATACGAATAAGCTTTTTCAGGAAGATTATTTAATAATATGATATTATATATATATATATATATATATATATATATATATATATATATATATATATATATATATATATATATACACGTTAGACGACGCTTTTGGCGGTGACTACAGTACGAGTTGGTTCTAATCGCTTTATACGGGTTTTACACGTAGTTGGACTTTGCTTTTCAATTTGGTTCTCTATTAGTACTTGTTTTTTAATTGAGGAATTTACATAGGATGCCACTTCTTGAAAATTACATATAATACAACTTATTTTAAAATTGTGCCTTTTTAATTAAATTATATTTAATTTTTATCCCTAATATCTCTCTCTTAAAACTCATTTATAGAACCTTAAAAATAGGAAATACCAATTAAAGCATATCACTAAATTAAATTTAAAATTACAATATTTTCGCTCTCACTGGATATATATGTCACAAGTCCCTCATACGTCAAATTCTAAAATTTCTTCGCTAGTCTAATTGTTGGAATTATTCTTATCACCCAACTTGGCTTCTTCCCACAATATTATGTAATTTGTAGGATATACTTATTTATTATATACACTTTATTATTGCAAAGTGTTAATTAATATTTGTATATTGTATAGTAATATATAATATATATACCTATATTATTATGTATTATATATACTGCATACTATTATTATCCTTATATATAATATATAGTGTATATATATATATATATACACTATATATTATATATAAGGATAATAATAGTATGCAGTATATATAATACATAATAATATAGGTATATATATTATATATTACTATACAATATACAAATATTAATGAATATATATATATATATATATATACATATATATACATATATACATATATATATATATATATATATATATATATATATATATATATATATATATATATATATATATATATGATGAAAGGATGAAAGAATGAAAAAAACCTTTCATCCGAAATTATGGAACATACTTTTATAGAATCCCTATTTTTACGAGAATGTAGTGTGTATGAGATAGCGTTATAATGGTAATCTAATATATTTATAGTAATAATCAATAGTTAAAGATTTTTTATGAGCTAATTATGGGATATGTTTCAGAACGGAATTCCCATTTATTAGGAAAATTACCTTTTTTTAGAGTATAAGTTTTATATATTTGTTGTAGAATATGTTATTATATTATAAGTTGTAGATTATGAAATATTTTCAGAATTCATAGGTAATTATGAAAATCTCCCTTTTTAATTTGCTTTTCGGATGGTGACGTCTTCTTGCAAAATTAGAAGAAGAGATTTTGGAGGAACATCACTACTTTTTGCAAAGACTATTTTTGAACCAAAGACCTAGAAAGAATATTTAGAAAAAATTGCAAAATCTTTTTCAAATTTAACTTGCCGTCCATTAATTTTGCACCCTTTTATTGACTAAAGGTTTTTTGGGGTGTCGTGTATGATTCCAAGGCACAAGTCAAAAGTGACAATGTCGATTTTTTTGAGTGTCTCGTGGGAGGCCAAGGCCTATGTCAATGGCCTGAGGTTGGCCGTGGCATGCCTATGCCAATCGCCCAAGGTCGGCCATGACATGCCACTATAGGCCAAGGTCGGCCATGGCGTGCCTATGTTAATAGTACAAGGCCGTGACACGCCATTAAGGCACAAGGTCGGCTGTGGCATGTCTATGTTAATGGCTCGATGTCGGTCTTGACAAGGCGTGTCCATGGCATGATGCAAGGCATGATCGTGGCACAATGTCGGGCATGGCAGAGCGTAGCCATGTCACGACGCAGGGTGTGGCAGTGGCACGAAGTCGGGTGTGGCACGGCGTGGCCATGACACGATGTGGGACGTGGCAGACTGTCATGGCACGAAGTGAGGTGTGGCAGGGCGTGGCCATGACACAATGTGGGACGTGGCAAACTGTGATGGCACGATGTCGGGCGTGGTAGGGCATGGCCATGGCACAATGTAGGACATGGCCATGGCACAATGCAGAGTATGGCCATGGCACGACAAAAGGTGTGGCATGGCACGAAGTTGCGCCACGTCGCACCTAGTTGCACCATGTTGCACCACATTGCACCATATCACATCATGCCTAGTGCTAGTTTAATGCTTAGCAACATGTCAAGTGCGGTGACGCGTGATGGTTGGCAGCAGTGGTTCGAAATTAGGTGGTTGTGGTACAAAGTTGCGGTGGTTCGGGCGATAGTGACCGACGACGATTGGTTGATGCTTGGTAGTTTGAAATTGGAATCGCTTATGATGGTTGTGACGATTGAGGTGCGACACTGTTATTGGTGATTCCTCCACTTTATGTGTTTAATAATAAAGACGCATGTAGTTGAACTCAAATAAAAGTGATTGATATATATTTGTTGTTATTGTTGTTGGAAATAGTCTATGTTGATAACCACTTAATAGATATTATTAAAATATTAAAACATTATGATAACATTTCTAAGAAAGTAATCTAAATGTAAAGTTTTTTAAAATTTGTTTTAAATGAAAAAGAAAAGGATTGCACCAAAGTCTAGTCCAAAGTATGTTACAACATTGAGAAGATTACTCAACCAAATTTTTTAACTTGCCAATGGCCAAATACCTATTTTATCCTCTAGATTTCCAATCTATATTATTTTCAATTTTTAATAAATAAATAAAAAAATTTAATCTATATTATGAGTGTACCTATAAACACAAATAAAATTATTTATAAAATAAGAAGAAAAAGTTATTTTCAAGTTTCATAATATTGAAATAATAAAGTAGTTGGTCATAGATTTTAAATGTATATAATATATTTAATACAATATATTTGTATTGTGAGTAATTATTTTTTGGTATTATATGCATGGATTGTATTTTCAAATAGGTTTTATTCTTTTCCAATCTCAATTGCGTAAATAAATTTTGAGTTCTTAATGTTATCAAAATTACTAATACAAAAAAGTTATCCTAATTAAATTTTTTATTATGCTCATTTTTGTTATTCTAATATTATATTCATGAAAAATGTGTTTATTTTTACTTTATAATTATAATATAAGATTTGCTTATTTTACAGCAAGACAATATGCTACAGATAAATTATAATTTTGGTTGAGTGACTTTCTAAGTGTTACACGACTTTTTCATTATACAACAAAAAACAAATTATTTACTAGGTAATTTCAGATGATTAAGTAATCATTTCAGTAATGGTCTCCCCATACCTGGTAGGGGAGCAACAAGTTACATATTTAGCCACTCAACCAGAAATAATAACATTCTTGAGCCAAATATAAAAAAAAATGTATATTATGTATTAATATACAAATAATATATTTAACCGGCTAATATTTTTGGAAGTGACTATACTCTGTAATTTTTCTGACCAAATATTTGTTGGATTTTTAAGTATATTAATGCTTAAAAGGGGGTGAATGGAAAATTGAGGGAAAATAAAATATTTGAGTTTCATTTGAGATTCCTTACTTGATGTAGGGACATTATCCCATATCGAAAGAGCAAGAGGTTTTGAATGGGTGTATAAGCAATTATTCTTTTTCTAACTCTTAAAGAGTTGAGAAGAAGGTAAACATCACGCTGCCATCGTCGCTCGCTCGGCTTTGGTCAAATGATTGATTAATTAAATTCTTGAACCAAATTTGTTTGTTAATAGTAATGTTATTAAATATCTGCTTTAATAATAAAAATATTAACTGTTTTTTATTTTTTGTAACAGAAAATTAACTACCCTATTTAATTTTTCCTATTTATTGTTGAGTAAATAACCATTTATGTTATGGCATTTTTACTATGGCCATTTTGCATAAATAACCATTCAGAAGAGTTGCACCTCTTCAGATTTCAGCCCAACATTGGTTATAAATACAAGTCCCTTCTCTCATATTTTTCATACGATTTTCTCAGTTTCTCTTCATTCTTCTGCATTGTTTTAACTTCAAAGAAAGCAACGGTAAGTGTGATTTGCTACCGAACTTTGTGTTCGCTGAAACACTAGGATTTGAAGTACTACTACACCAGTGTGTAATCCGTTCTATTCTGGGAGGAAATAATCTACAACTTTGTGTATTGTAACACCTCGTACATTCGGACTAGCTGTGGATATATTAAATGGATATTAATTTCATATTTTAGATATATAAATTCATAGAGGGATGATTATTGGTGAAAATAATTATTTCGGAATCAAGATGGAGAGAGAGGTGCATAAGATTTGACAAAATCAATTAAGTTCGCAAAAGGGCTGTCTTCCAGCAAGGTTCAGTGAACATTTGTAAGGAATTTGGGAAAACACAAAGTAGCAAGTTGTAGGCCTATGAAATAGCTTTCGAATGTTATATTGTGGAGCTCACAAGGAGCTCTATACAGAAAGTTATGCGCATTTTACAGGACAATATGTGATATGCGTGCCCTGGGCGCGACCGCGCTTCTTTTGAGGCAGTGTTACTGCCATTTTGTGCGGTCAATAGCGCGGTCAGGCCTACCAGGTGCATGGGGGGGGGGGCTCATGAGGGGTTATTTTAAAGCTCTACTTCGTCCCCCATAGCCCCAAAACATAAAAACTTGCTCTAGAAACGGAAAATCTTAAAAAACTAACTCATTAAGGGTCCTTCCACCATCTAAGGTATGTTCTTATGGTGATTTTAAGTTAACTACAAATTTTCAACATCTTATTAACATGGTGTAACGACTCGACTCATCATTGCGAGAGTTACCGCCTCGTTTTCTCCATTTTATACTTTCATATGTTTAGTTATATGTGTTTGGAGAGTTGGAAGTAAATCGGATAGAATCTGGTTAGAAATGAGGCAATAAACCTCTTTATGGGAAGGTTAGTTCGGAAACGTCAACTGAATATTGACCGATGAGTTAGAAATCTGGAAATGGATTTCTGATGAGTCGACCAATTTCGAGGGATGATTTATGACTTAGGAGAGCAATCGGTATTGAATTCGGAGGTTCGGTGTAGATTTAGGCTTGAATTGGCTAAGGTTGAATTTTGGCGAATTCCGGATGGTAAGTGAGATTTTGATCCGGGACTCAGAATAAAATTCCGAGAGTTGTACTAGCTCTGTTAGGTAATTTTGAATATGCGTGCAAAGTTTCAGATCATTCGGAGGTGTTTAGGTCGGGTTTTAGAGCAAATGCATGTTTCAGAGTTTTAGTGAAACTTAGGCTTGAATCCGTGAGAATTTGATGATTTTGATGTTTACGATGGTGTTTTTACGTTGCGAGCAAGTTTGAATGAAGTATGTGACATATTTGTGCGTTTGGTTGTGGTCCCGGGGGCCTCGGGGTATTTTTGGAAGGTTAAATGGAAAATTTTAAAGTTGCAACAAGTCTGTCATTTTTGCTTTTGGTATTTCCACATCTGCAGAAAAAGGGCCACAGAAGCGGTTCCGCATATGCGGCTCAATGGTCGCAGAAGCGATCCTAGCGAGGCTGGCCATTTTCGCAAAAGCGGAAGGCCCACCGCAGAAGTGGGTCTTGACCGCAGAAGTGGCCCAGGCGATTTGAAGGGAGAACCGCATAAGCTGTTAATTGGCCGCAGAAGCGGTTGGGTTGTCGCGGAAGTGGTTTATTGGTCGTGAAAATCACTGTCTTGTTCGCGAAGCGGTTCGATTGTTCAGCTATTCCTATTATTATTCAGTTTTGTTTAGAAGCTCTAGACTCGTGACCCCAGATCTTTTGGGAGTGTTATTTTCGGTGTTCACACTTCTCAGTATTTCATTCTACTATTATCGTTGAAGTATTATTATTAACTCACATATTCTTCTTGAATTTGTCCCTTTGGAACTTGTTAAATGAGAAAACAGTTGTTTGGTCTGGCTTGCCTAGCTTTAGGGTTGGGAGCCATCACGACCGGGTTCGGGTCGTGACAAGTTAGTATCAGAGCCTAGGTTACTGGGCCTCGCGAGTCATAAGCTGGTTTGGTAAGCTCTCGCGGATCGGCATGTAGACATCCGTATCTATCCTCGGGGGACTACAGAACTTAGGAAACACTTCACTTTCTTGGATTCATATCGTGCGGCTTGTGTTATCGTGAAACTAAATTTTTTCGTATTTTGTTCTCTCGTAGATGGCGAGAACTTGTGCTAATGGACGTGGTGGACGACCACCAATCGCACCTAGAGGCCGTGGTCGTGGCAGAGGCAGGGCAGCAGCGATAGCACCTATTGACCCACTAGATGACCAGACTTAGGGTTAGATACCAGCGCCAGTGGATTAGATTCAGGATCAAGCTCCAGCTGCAGGCATCCTAGTAGCTCAGGTTCAGGCACCGACAGTGCCTATTGAGATACCGGGTCTTCAGGAGACCTTAGCACAGATCCTATCAGTGTGTACTGGTTTAGCCCAGGTGGTTGCGGCCTCTACTACAGCAGCTTTTTCACAGGCAAGGGGAGGAAATCAGACCCCCATTACTCGCATACCAGAGCCGGTAGTTCAGGGCTTACAGGTACCTGAGGCAGCTCCAGCTCATCCAGTTCAGCCGGCTACACCAGTCGCACCAGCCCCAGTTCATGTAGTCCCAGCTATGCTTGATGATGAGCAGCGTCAGTTGGAGAGGTTCGGGAGACTACAACCTTTGACATTTAGTGGTGTTGAGGGCGAAGATGCCCAAAGTTTTCTGGATAAGTGCTAGCGTATGCTTCATACTGCGGGTATTCTGGAGTCTAGCGGTGTTGCTTTCACTACCTTCCAGTTCATGGGGCCAGCATTTCATTGGTGGGAGGATTTCGAGAGATGTAGGCCTATTGGGGCAGCACCCTCACTTGGCAGCAGTTCTCCACGGTATTTCTGGAGAAGTATGTGCCCTAGTCTCATAGGGAGGAGTTGCATCGTCAATTCGAGTGGTTGAAGCAGAGAGATATGACAGTGACTCAGTACGAGTTGAGGTTTACACAGCTAGCTCGACATGCTATATGGATGATTCCGACAGATCGTGAGAGTATCGGGAGATTTGTGGATGGTCTCAACTATCCTATTCGCATATTGATGACTAGAGAGAGGGCTACGGCAATTACTTTTAAGGAGGTGGTTGATGCGGCTCGTCAGATTGAGACAGACCGCCGTCGAGAGCGTGATGAGAGGGAGGTTAAGAGGCCTCGTGGTGCAGGTAATTACAGTGGTGCTCCATCTAATGGCCAGTTTCAGCACAGTAGAGGTCGTTCCTTCAGATCTCCTCAGGTAGGCCATGCAGAGTCTAGTGGGGTTTCGTCAGACCATGGTCGTCAGGGTCAGCAGGGTTATCGGGGTCATCATGGCCAGAAAGGTCATCAGCCGAGCCATCCTGCACTGAGCGCCCTTCCAGCTTAGAGCTCTACTCTTGCTCCTTCAGCTCAGGGTTCATCTACTGCAAGGGGTTCTCAGTAGTCCATTTCTCAATCTTCAGGTCGTTGTTTTGAGTGTGGTGAGGTCGGCCATATCAGGAGGGAGTGTCCCCAATTGCTCCGTAAGCGATCTCAATAGAGGGATCAACCTTCATCTTCTGCTCCTCTTTCTTCAGCACCCTCTCAGTCAGCTAGGAGTGGTGGTTAGGTAGCCAGAGGTCGCCCCAGGGGTGAGGACCGTACCGGCAGAGGTCAGGCTTGTTTTTATGCTTTTTGGATATGAGGGACGCTAGTGCATCAGATGCAGTCATCACATGTATTATCTCAGTCTGCCACATGGATGCTTCTATCTTATTTGATCCCAGACTGCCTATTCCTATGTATCTTCATATTTTGCGCATCATTTGGGTACTACCCGTGGTATTCTTACCTTGCCCATGCATGTGTCTACCCCGGTGGGTGATACAGTTATTATGGATCATGTATACTGATCCTGTCTTGTTACTATTGGGGGTTTGGGGACCCGAGTTGACTTATTATTATTGGGCATGGTGGATTTCAATGTGATTCTAGACATGGATTGGTTATCTCCTTACCATGCGGTTCTGGACTCTAATGCCAAGACAATTACATTAGCTATTCTAGGTAATCCGAGGATCGAGTGGCGAGGCGTGACCGATTATGTGTCCGATAGGGTGATTTCCTTCCTAAAAGCTCAACGAATGATTGGGAAGGGTTGCTTACCTTGTTTGGATTTTGTTAGAGATGTTGAGTCTGAGGCTCCCAGTCTCGACTCAGTTCCCGTTGTGAGAGATTTCCCAGACGTATTTCCAGCAGACATGCCGGTCATGCTACCGGATAGGGACATTGATTTCGGTATTGACTTGGTGCTGGACACTCAGCCCATTTCTATTCCTCCCTACCGCATGACACCAGCTGAGTTAAAGAGTTGAAAGAACAACTTTAGGAACTCTTAGATAATGGATTCATTCGCCCGAGTGTGTCACCTTGGGGTGCACCAGTATTATTTGTAAAGAAGAAAAATGGCACAATAAGAATGTGCATTGATTATAGACAATTGAACAAGGTGACAGTAAAGAATAAGTACCTATTACCTTGTAACTAGGACTTGTTTGATCAGCTTCAGGGAGCAAGCGTATTCTCTAAGATTGACCTTCGATCGGGTTATCACCAGTTGAAGATTCGGGACTCAGACATTATGAAGATGGCTTTCAGAACGAGATATGGGCACTATGAATTTCTGGTGATGTCTTTTGGGCTGACTAATGCCCTAACCGCATTCATGCACTTGATGAATAATGTATTTAGGCCGTATTTGGATTCTTTTGTGATCGTATTTATTGATGATATCCTGGTGTACTCGCGCAGCCAAGAGAATCACGCACAACACTTGATGGTGGTATTGCAGAGATTGAGGGAGGAAAAGCTTTATGCGAAGTTTTCTAAGTGTGAGTTCTGGCTTGATACTTTGACTTTTCTGGGACATGTAGTGTCCAACGATGGTATTCGGGTTGACCTACAGAAAGTCGAGGAGGTGTAAAATTGGCCCAAACCATCCTCAGCTACAGAGATCCAGAGTTTCCTCGGTTTGGCAGGCTATTACCGCAGGTTTGTTTAGGGTTTTTTGTCTAGTGCTTCACCTTTGACGAAGTTGACACAGAAGAATGCTCCATTTGTGTGGTCTGATGATGTGATGAGAGCTTCCAGAAGCTCAAGTCGGCCTTGAACATAGCTCCGGTACTTGTATTAGCATCGACTTCAAGGTCTTATATGGTGTATTGTGATGCTTCGAGAGTTAGGATCAGTTGTGTATTGATGCAGGAGGGTAGAGTTATTGCATACGCTTGTCGTCAGTTAAAGCCCTATGAGAAGAACTACCCTGTTCACGACTTTGATTTAGCTGCTATTGTTCATTCCTTGAAGATTTAGAGGCACTACTTATATGGTGTATCTTATGACGTATATACAGACCACTGCAGCCTTCAACACTTGTTTAAGCAGAAAGATCTCAATTTGAGGCAGCGGAGATGGCTTGAATTACTCAAAGACTATGATATTACTATCTTGTATCATCCCGAAAAGGCCAATGTAGTGGACGATGCTTTAAGCCGGAAGGCTATTAGTATGGGCAGCTTGGCGTACATTCCAGTTGGGGAGAGACCTCTTGCAGTTGATGTTCAGGCGTTAGCTAATCGGATGGTGAGACTGGATATTTCTGAGCCCAGTCGGGTTATGGCTTGTGTAGTAGCTCGTTCTTCTTTATATGATCGTATCCGAGAGCGCCAGTATGATGATCCACACTTTCTTGTCCTTAAGGACAGAGTTCAGCATGATGATGCCAGAGATGTCACTATTAATGATGATGGTGTGTTGAGGATGCATGGCCGGATATGTGTGCCCAATGTTGATGGCTTTCGTGAGTTGATATTGAAGGAGGCCCATAGCTCGCGGTATTCTATCCATCCAGGTGCCGCAAAGATGTATCAAGATTTGAGACAACATTACTAGTGGAGAAGGATGAAAAAGGATATTGTGAGTCATGTAGCACAGTGCCTCAACTGTCAGCAGGTTAAGTATGAGCATCAGAGGCCCGGTGGCATATTTCAGCGTATGGATATTCCCGAGTGGAAGTGGGAAAGAATCACTATGGACTTTGTTAGTGGACTCCCTCGGACAGCGAGGAAGTTTGATTCAGTTTGGGTGATTGTGGATAGGCTGACCAAGTCAGCTCATTTCATTCCTGTGTGTACTACATACTCCTCGGAGCGGCTAGCAGAGATATTCATCCGTGAGATTATGAGATTGCATGGAGTTCCAGTTTTTATTATATCAGATAGAGGTACCCAGTTCACTTCTCAATTCTGGAGGACATTTCAGCGAGAGTTGGGTTTACAGGTAGAGTTGAGCACAACTTTTCACCCATAGACGGATGGGCAGTCCGAGCGAAAAATTCAGATACTAGAGCACATGTTGCGTGCATGCGTCATTGATTTTGGAGGTTCTTGGGCTGATTACTTACCTCTTGCAGAGTTTTCTTATAACAATAACTATCAGTCCAGCATTCAGATGGCACCGTATGAAGCCTTATATGGGAGACAGTGCAGGTCTCCAGTTGGTTGGTTTGAGCCCGGCGAGGCTAGATTATTGGGGACAGAGTTAGTTCAGGATGCCTTAGACAAGGTGAATGTGATTCAGGAGAGGCTTTGCACAACTCAATCATGTTAGAAGAGTTATACGGGCCGGAAGGTCCGAGATGTGTCTTATTCAATGGACGAGAAGGTGTTACTGAAAGTTTTGCCTATGAAGGGCGTTATGAGGTTTGGAAAGAAAGGAAAGCTGAACCCAAGGTTCATTGGACCTTTTGAGGTGCTTAGGAAGGTTGTGGAGGTGGCCTATATGCTTGCTTTGCCACCTAGCTTGTCGGGATTTCACCCGGTGTTCCATGTATCTATGCTCCGGAAGTACGTTGGAGATCCGTCTCATGTATTAGACTTCATCACGATACAGTTGGATGAAGACTTGACCTATGATGTGGAGCCCGTAGCCATTCTAGGTCGACAGGTGCGTAAGTTGAGGTCCAAAGTCATAGCTTCGGTGAAGGTGCAGTGGACAAGTCATCCCATGGAGGAAGTAACTTGGGAAGCCGAGCAGGAGATGCAGATCAAATATCCACACTTATTTGAGATTTCAGGTATGTTTCTTAACCCGCTCGCGAATGAGCATTTGTTTAAGTTGGGGAGAATGTAATGACCCGACTCGTCGTTACGGGAGTTATCGCCCCGTTTTCTCCATTTTATACTTTCATATGTTCAGTTATATGTGTTTGGAGAGTTGGAAGTAAATTGGATAGAATCCAGTTAGAAATGAGGCTATAGACCTCTTTATGTGAAGGTTAGTTCGGAAAAGTCAACCGAATGTTGACTGATGAGTTAGAAAGCTTGGAATGAATTTTTGATGAGTCAACTAGTTTCGAGGGATGATTTATGACTTAGGAGAGCAATCAGAATTAAATTCGGAGGTCCGGTGTAGATTTAGGCTTGAATTGACTAAGGTTGAATTTTATGGAATTCCGGATGGTAGGTGAAATTTTGATCCAGGGCTCGGAATGAAATTCCGAGAGTTGTAGTAGCTCGATTAGGTGATTTTGGATATACGTGCAAAGTTTCAAATCATTCGGAGGTGTTTAGGTCAGGTTTTAGAGCAAATGCAAGTTTCAAAAGTTTTAGTGAAACTTAGGCTTGAATCCGTGAGAAGTTGATGATTTTGATGTTTACGATGGTGTTTTTATGTTGTGAGCAATTTTTAATGAAGTAATGTGACATATTTATGCATTTGATTGAGGTCCTGGGGGCCTCAGGGTGTTTTCGGAAGGTTAAACGGAAAATTTTGAAGTTGCAACAGGTCTGTCATTTTTGGTTCTAGTATTTCTGCATCTGCGAAAAAAGGGCCGCAGAAGCGGTTCCGCAGATGCGGCTCAATGGTCGCAGAAGCGGTCCTGGCGAGGCTGGCCATTTTCGCCAAAGCGGAAGGCCCTCCGCAGAAGCGGCCCAAGCGATTTAAGGGGAGAAACGCAGAAGCGGTTTATTGGCGGCAGAAGCGGTTGGGTTGTCGCGGAAGCGAAAGTCACTGTGGCTTTAATGAAACTAGTGTATCGATTTTTCAGAGTTAGAAACATATCTTTTGACTTCGAGAAGAGATGAATTTCGAGCGATTTCAAGGAGAATTAGTAGGAATTCATCAGGTAAGATTTCTTAGACTCAAATTGTGTTATTATGATGTAAAAACATAGATTAATCACCGAAAAACCAAGGATATAAGGGGTAAAAAAGGGAGGTTAGGGCTTCGAAACCTAAGAAGATGAAAAGTGGAATTTGAGGGATCAAACAGACTCCGATTTTGATAAATTTTATATGCACGGACTCGTGGTGAGACCAAGAATCCGTTGGTATAATTTTCGGAATTTTTCGAGAAGTGGGCCCGGGGCTCGGGTTTTATCAACTTCGTGAATTGTTATGCATTCGAGTAATTTTGATTGGGTTATATTTCTTTGACCCATATTTATGTATATGCTATGGTTTGACTAGATTAGACGCACGAGGTGGCAAATTCGAAGGGAAAAGGCATCGCGGACGAGTCCACGACCGGTTAGAGGTGAGTAGTTGGTGTATATGACAACTTGAGGGTTTGAAACCCCAGATTATCACATTGTGATGCTATTTAAGGCGTGACTCGCACCCTATGGCAGGTGCGGGATTGTTTATGACTGGGGATTGTGACTTGGTCCACCCCGAACAAGAATAATATTATATTAGCGGTTGAAACACACACTGTGTTGAGTATATATGTGGGCTATAAGCCATGTTTGGGTCCTTGTGCCGACCTGTAGTATCCTTAGGAGATAAATATATGTGTGATAGCAAGATTTGAAAAATCATTGATCTCAGTCCTCGTTTGAAATCACTGTTATGAAATGCTAAGTCACATGTTCTTGGAAAATTAAATAAAATTAAAGTATTTTTCATTGTAAATAAACTGGAACCTGGAAATAAATAAATTGAACCATTGTGTGACTCATATGCATTTTGTGGACTGAGTACAGATCGGGTTGCACGCCGCATCGGATGATATGAATATTGCGCTTAGGTTGAAGGATCCCCTCCGGAGTCTGTACACACCCCCAGTGAGCGCCATCGATGTTAAACGGATCGGGCTACACGTCGTAGCGGTCATGTGCATTGCATTGCATTATTGCTTGTAAATTACTTGTGTTATTTGTGATTTGTTGTTGTTGTTGTTGTTAGTTCGTGGTAGGTATCGGATTGTTAGTTTTAGCTTTGCTCTGTGTTATTATGTGGATTTCATGCTTTCAGCTATTTTATATACTTTTTACTCATTGAGTGCTTAGTACTCTCCCCTACTCCATGCACCTTTGTGTGCAAATTCAGGTACGTAGGAGGGTTAGACGAGTAGTCCAGTTTATTTCAGAGTACTCGAGTTGCTGAGGTAGCTGCTGGCGCTTCTCTCTTTATTTCAGCTTATTTTCAATATACTTTCAGACATGAGTATTTTGTTCAGCTATTCCTATTATTATTCAGTTTTGTTTAGAGGCTTTAGACTCGTGACCCTAGATCTTTTGGGAGTGTTATTTCGGTGTTCGCACTTCTCAGTATTTCATTCTACTATTATCGTTGGAGTATTATTATTAACTCACATATTCTTCTTGAATTTTTCCCTTTGGAACTTGTTGTTAAATGTGAAAACAATTGTTTTGTTTGGCTTGCCTAGCTTTAGGGTTGTGCGCCATCACGACCGAGATCGGGTCGTGACACATGGGTAAACCCTACATATCATTAGCTATTCGATTAGGTGTCACGATCCCAAAATCCGGTCGTGATGGCGCCCAGCACATTGCTAGGCCAGCCTGACCAACCTTTAAAAAAATACTGAGCTACCAGCTCTCACTTTACTTTAAAAGCATTAACATAATAAGAAAATTACAAAGATCTAGCATAAGCTGTGAAAATATCCCAACATAACATAACACCCCCCACAGAATTCGGGGTCACGAGTCAGGAGCCTCTACCAGAGTGTCATAATAGTGCTGAATACATAAGTGTTTGACAAAATTCAAAAAATCAAGAAAAGATAACATGGAAGGTCGGGTCGTGCGGACGCCAAGCAGCTACCTCGACAATCCGTAAATGCTCTAGAGCAGCTGGGAAGTCAACCCTGCTGTGAAGTACCTGGATCTGCACACAAGATGCAGGCAGTAGTGTGAGTACTTCCAACTCAGTGGTAATAAGCACGAATAAAGACATTGAAGGTAAAAATACCCAATAAACCACTAACCAAAGCTATGTAATAACTCTCTTTTATCCTTTTCGGCACTATAAATAAGAGATGAAGCAATGATAGTCAAGACAGTACAATAGATATGACTAAATGCAATGCAGATGCATGAACATGACCGCTACGACGTGTAGTCCGATCCATTTACCCGCACTCACTATGGGGGTTCAGACTCCGGAGGGGCTCCTACAGCCCAAGCGCAATATCAGAGATATGCTGCGGTGCACAACCCGATCCACTACCAGTCCAGCTACATGCAATGAAAGCCTCATAGGCATAATAAATATCATTTTGAAATCCTTTTTCTACAGTGATAATAGAAATCAATGTTCAGAAATACCAAAGTTTAGAAAACCATTTTAGACAGTGTTTAGCTCAGGACTGATATCAAGATAACATGCTATAATCATAGAAGAAATGGTAACGATCCTCACAGGATCCAAATAATTGGCTCAGAGCCCAAAGATATCCACAACCATCTAAGTATGAGGTTTACCGGCTCATTTATAGCCAACAACACAGTATAATACTACACAGTCGGACTAAGCCATAGTCCCCAATCACAATCGACCCCGCACTCACAGTAGAGTACGTGTCTTGCCTCAATACAACATCACATAATGATATACCGGGGTTTCAAACCCTCAGGTCATCATCCATACCCATTACTCATCTCGAACCGGCTCAAACACTAGTCCACAATGCCCTTTCCAGGAGAATCAACCTCCACGGGTGCCGAATTTGATCAAAACCAATAGGAATACATCAAAATAGGCTAAAGGAACATAACCCAATTGAAATAACTCGAATTACACCAAAAAACACGAAGTTGCCAAAACCCAAGCCCCACGTCCGTTTCTAAAAAAATTACGAAATCTATATTTTCAGAATCCTCATCTCGCCACGAGTCCATACATATAAAATTTATCAAAATCGAAGTTCATTTGCCCCTTCAATCATCAATTTTTCTATTTTTCTTAGGCTTTAAGATAAACCCCATTTTACACCTTATTTCCTCCAATTTCAATGATGTAGATGAAGATTCTAGGATAAAATCATGTAATTAGACAATAAAACCTATCTCCAATCGAAAACTAGGTGAAAATATCTTACTCTCTCATCCAATAGCTTCAAACCTTGCCCAGCAATGGAAAAAATATGATTTTGCTCGTGGATGAAATGACCTTAAACCCTTCTGTCCGCCCAGTTAAATACACTATGCGATCGCATGACCAAACCTGCGATTGCATAGAACAACATTTTCTAGCTTCAAAAATTGGCTTATGCGATCGCACTCAGCTCCATACAATTGCATTGCTTCATCAAATAACACTACGCGATTGCATACCTATATTCCGTGATCGCACAGAACAAATAAAGATCGTGGGACCCCTGGCCAATACTCTATGCGATCGCAGAGCACTAACCTCATCAACTATGAGACCGCATAGACCCAGACCGCGATCACATTGGACAAAAGATGAGCCTCCTCTAAACCTTCTATGCGATCGCATCACAAGCCTTGCGATCGTGTAGAGCAAAAGCCTGCAACTTTTGTGACAACAATTCAGCTGTGACCTTTAACTCAAAATGGTCCGTCTGACCCCCGAAATCATCCCCGAGGCCACCGGGCAACTAAAACCATCAACCTACTCCAAATCATGATACGAACTTGTTCCAATCATAAAAACACATCATTAAACACAAAAATCATCAAATCAAGGCGGATTCAAGCCTAAGTTTCAACCAAAACTTCTGAAACCTATATTCCATCAAAAACCCATTCAAATGATGTCCGAATAGCCTAAATATTTGCAGACATATCCAAAATCACCTAACGAAGCTATTGCAACTGTCGGAATTCCATTCTGACCCACGGATCAAAATCTCACCTATCAACCGGTTTTCACCAAAATTCCAAATTTGCCAATTCAAGCCTATTTCTACACCGGGCCTCCAAATTCACTTGTGATTGCTCCCCTAAGTCACAAATCACCTCTCGAAGCTAATCGAATCACTGGAATCCACATTCGAGCCCTCTAACCACATAGTCAACTTTGGGTTGACTTTTCTGAAACAAGCTTCATTTTAAAAGGCAATATGACTTATTTTCAACCATAATCAATCCAAATTCACCTAATAGACTCTAATACACATATAGAAACATGAAATAACATAATGAAGGAAAAATGGGGCGGTAACTCTTATGACGACGGGTCAGGTCGTCACATTCTCCCCAACTTAAGTAAACGCTCGTCCTCGAGTGGGTCAAGAAACATACATGGAGACTCAAATAAGTGAGGATATCTGCTCCATATCTCTTGCTGGATCTCCTAAGTGGCCTCCTCCACGGGCCGACCTCTCTACTGAACCTTCACTGATGCATTATCCTTGGATCTCAATCTCCGCACCTGACGACCCAATATAACTATAGGCTCCACATCATAGGTATAGTCATCATCAAGCTGAATTGTACTGAAATCCAACACATGCGATGGGTCGCCAACATACTTCCAGAGCATAGACACGTGAAATACCGGATAGACTGGGTGGCAAAGCAAGCATATAGGCCACCTCTCCAATACTCCTGAGAATCTCAAAAGGGCCAATGAATCTCGGACTGAGCTTTCCTTTCTTCCCAAATCTCATGATGCCTTTCATAGGCGAAACTTTCAACAAGATCTTCTTACCCACCGAATAAGACACATCTTGGACCTTCCGGTCCGTATAACTCTTCTAGCGCGACTGGGCTGTGCGAAGTCTCTCCTGAATCACTTTTACCTTGTCTAAAGCATCCCTGACCAACTCTGTCCCCAAAAACCTAGCCTCACCTGGCTCAAACCAACCAATTGGAGATCTACACCTCTCCCATATAAGGCCTCATACGGCGCCATCTGATTACTGAATTGGTTGTTGTTATTATAAGCGAACTATGCAAGAGGCAAGTAATCAACCCATGAACCACCGAAATCAATAACACAAGCATGCAACATGTCCTCCAAGATCTAAATGGTATGCTTGGACTGTCCGTCCGTCTGAGGATGAAATGCAGTACTCAACTCAACCTGTGAGCCCAACTCACGCTGAAATGTCTTCCAAAACTGTGAAGTCAAGTGAGTACCACTGTTTGATATAATAGAAACTGGGACTCCATGCAATCTCACAATCTCACGAACGAATATCTCTGCTAACCGCTCCGGGGAGTATGTAGTACACACAAGAATGAAGTGTGCTGACTTGGTCAGCCTATCCACAATCACCCAAACTGAATCAAACTTCTTCGTTGTCTAAGGGAGTCCACTAATAAAGTCTATAGTGATCCTCTCCCATTTCCACTCGGGAATATCAATACATTGAAACACGCCATAGGGCCTCTGATGCTCATACTTGACCTGCTGACAGTTGAGGCACCATGCTACATGACTCACAATATCCTTCTTCATCCTTCTCCACCAGTAATGCTGTCTCAAATCTTGATACATCTTTGTGGCACCTGGATGGATAGAATACCATGAGCTATGGGCCTTCTCCAATATCAACTCACGAAGGACATCAATAATGGGCACGCATATCCGGCCCTGCATCCTCAACACACCATCACCATCAATAGTTAAATCTCTGACATCATCATGCTGAACTTTGTCCTTAAGGACAAGCAAGTGTGGATCATTATACTGGCGCTCACGAATGCGATCATATAAGCAAGACCGAGAAACAACGCAAGCCAATCCTGCTGGGCTCTGAAATATCCAACCTCACTAGCCGATTGGCCAACGCCTGAACATCATATGCAAATGGTCTCTCCCCAACTAGAATATACGCCAAGCTTCCCACACTAACTGCCTTTCGGCTCAAAGCATCGGCTACTACATTAGCCTTCCCTGGATGATATAGAATAGTAATGTCATAATCCTTGAGCAACTCAAGCAACCTCCACCGCCTCAAATTAAGTCCTTTTGTTTGAGCAAGTGCCGGAGACTACGATGATCAATATACACCTCACAGGACACGCCGCACAAACGGTGCCTCCAAATCTTCAAGCCATGAACTATGGCAGCTAACTCCAAATCATAAACAAGGTAGTTCTTCTCATCAGGAATTGACGGGAAGCATAAGCAATAACTCTACCCTCCTGCATCAATACACAACCTATCCATACTCTCGATGCATCACAATATACGATATATTAACCTGAAGCTGATGGCAAAACTAACATTGGAGCTGTGGTCAAAGCTTGAGCTTCTGAAAGCTCTCCTCACACTCATCCGACTACACGAATGGTGCACCATTCTGCGTTAATCTGGTCAAAGAAGAAGCAATGGATGAAAATCCCTGAAAAAACCGACGATAATATCCCGCCAAATGAAGGAAACGTCGGATCTCCGTAGCTTAGGATGGTCTAGGCCAACTCTGCACCGCCTTTATCTTTTTCGGGTCAACCTGAATACCATCACGAGACACCACATGACCCAAAAACGTTACAGAATCGAGCCAAAACTCGCACTTGGAGAGCTTCGCATACAATTTCTCCTCCCCCAACCTCTGCAATACAACGCTCAAATGTTAAGCATGTTCCTCATGGCTACGAGAGTACATTAGGATGTCATCAATGAACACAATCACGAAAGAATCCAACTATGGCTGGAACACACTGTTTATCAAGTGTATGAACGCGGCTGGGGCATTGGTCAGCCCAAAAGACATCACAAGAAACTCATGGTGCCCATATCTCATCCTGAATGCAGTCTTTATAATATCAGAATCTCTAAACTTCAGCTGATGATAGCATGAACGAAGATCAATCTTCGAGAACACCCTCGCTCCTTGGAGCAGATCAAATAAATCATCAATGCGCGGTAGAGGATACTTGTTCTTTACTGTTATCTTGTTCATCTGTCTATAATCAATGCACATCCTCATTGAGCCATCTTTTTTCTTAACAAACAACACTGGTGCACCCTACGGTGACACACTAGGGCGAATGAATCCCATATCTAAAAGCTCATGAAGCTGTTCTTTCAATTTTTTCTACTTAGCTAGTTCCATACGATAAGGAGGAATAGAAATGGGCTGAGTGCCCGACACCAAATCAATACCCAAATTGATATCCCTATCCGACGGCATGCCTAACAGGTCTGATGGGAACATATCTAGAAAGTCCCTCACAATAGGCATAGAATCAATACTAGCAGTCTCAGCTCCCAAATCACTCACAAACGCTAGATACGATAAACACCCTTTTTCAACCATTCTCTGAGCCTTTAAGAATGAAATCACACGGCTAGGGACATAATCAGTCGAACCCTGCCACTCAATCTGAGGAATACCAGGAATAGCCAATGTAGTTCTTGGCATGACAGTCCAAAATAGCACGGCACATGGATAGCCAATCCATGCCCAAAATCACATCGAAATCCACCATACCTAACAATAGCATATCCACTCGGGTTTCCAGACCCCCAATATAAACAATACAGGATCAATTGACGTGATCCACAATAATCGTATCACCCACCGGGATGGATACATAAACAGGTAAAGCAAGACTACTACGGGTCGCACCCAAATGATGTGCAAAATAAGAAGACACGTACGAATAAGTAGACCCGGGATAAAACAAAACAAAAGTATCTCTATGACAAACTGAAATGATACATGTAATCACTGCATCTGAAGCAACAACATCTCTCCTATCAGGAAGTGCATAGAATCGTGCTTAACCACCACTCGATCGCTCCTCACTCTTGGGGCGACCTCTTGAAGACTGACCTACACCCCTACTAGCCCGGGATGGTGCTGAAGTAGATGGAGCTGAAGAGGAGGGCTGATCCCTCAACTGAGATCTACCCCTGCGAAGTCAAGGACATTGCCTCCTAATGTGGCCAAACTCGCCACACTCAAAACAACTGCCTGGTGCTGGAGAAGGGGACTGAAGGGAACCCCTCGCCGCAAATCAACCTTGGGCTCAAGAAGAAGGTGCTGAACTCTGAGCTGGGAGGGCACTGAGTGAAGACCATCCTACTGAAAACCCTGACGGCCACGGCCAGAAGAAGCTCCACTATGCTCTGGGCGACCTGACTGAGGAGGTCTAGATGGACGACATCTGCCCTGATGAAATTGTCCTCTATACGGAGCACCACTATAACTGCCAGAACATCGAGGCCTCTTGGCCTCCCTTTCCTCTCGCTCACGGTGACGATCCACCTTAATCTGGCGTGCCATATCCACAACCTCCTCAAATGATGTTGCCACTACTCTCTCCCTGGTCATCAAGATACGAATAGAATAGTTGAGGCCATCAATGAACCTACTGATCCTCTCCCGATCTGTCAGGATCATCCAAATAGCATGTATGGACAACTGAGTATACCTCAACTCGTACTGAGTCACTATCATATCACCCCGCACCAGCCATTCAAATTGGCGACGTAGCTCATCTCTGCGGGACTATAGCACATACTTCTCTAAAAAGAGAGTGGAAAGCTGCTGTCAAGTAAGGGGTACTGCCCCTGCAGGCCTATGCCTCTCGAACTCGTCGCACCATAAAACTGGAATGTAGTAAAAGAAACCCCACTAGACTCAAGAATCCCTGCTGTACGCAACATCCTCTAACACTTGTCCAAGAATCCCTGGGCATCCTTGTCCTCAGTACTACTGAATAAGTCTGCCAAATCTGTCTAATCGACATTGCTCGTCGTCAGGCATCACCGGAACAACATACCCTGGGGCTGGCGCAACTGGCGCTACTGGAAAAGTCAGTGCAACAACCTAAGCTGGGACTGCCTATGGCGTCTGAACTCCCTGCACAACCTGCTCAGGTGTGCGATCTGCGGGTGTCTGATGACCACCCCTGGTCTGAGATCTCGCTGCTGCAGTAGTAGCTGAAACTACCTGAGCTAACCCAGTGCAAATAGATAATATCTGGGAAAATGCCTCCTGAAGGCCGGGAGTAACAATAGGCACTTTCGGTACCAGTGCGCGTGCTGCTGGAGCCTCAACCACTGGGGGCTGATCCTGAATAGGGGCAATATGTGGGTCTACTGGCACTGCCCCTGCCGCTCTACCACGAGTACGACCACGGCCGCGACCACAATGGTGGTCGTCCACCTTGTCTTGTAGCATGAGTCCTCACCGTCTGCGAGAGAATACATAATTCTCAGAACAACAAAACCGCACGATAGAGTTCAAGAAATATGATGTGTTTTCTAAAAGGTCTGCAGCCTCCCGAGGATAAATACAGACGTCTCCGTATCGATCTGCGAGACACTACTAACAGGCTCAAGACTCATGAGGCCTATTAACCTAGGCTCTGATACCAACTTGTCACGACCCCAAAACCCGATCGTGATGGCGCCCAGCACATTGCTAGGCCACCCTGACCAACCTTTAAAAAATACCGAGCTACCAGCTCTCACTTTGCTTTAAATTCCTTTACATAATAAGAAAAGTATAAAGATCTAGCACAAGCTATGAAAATATCTCAATATAACATAACACTCCTCATAGAATCCGGGGTCACGAGTCAGGAGCCTCTACCATAGTGTCATAATAGCGCTAAATACATAAGTGTTTGATAAAACGCGGAAAATCAAGAAAAGATAACATGGAAGGTCGGGTCCTGCGGACGCCAAGCAGCTACCTCGACAATCCGTAAATGCTCCGGAGCAGCTGGGAAGTCAACCCTACTATGAAGTACCTGGATCTGCACACAAGGTGTATGGAGTAGTGTGAGTACTTCCAGCTCAGTCGTAATAAGCACGGATAAAGACATTGAAGGTAAAAATAACCAATAAACCACTAAGCAAAGCTATTTAATAACTCTCTTTTATCCTTTTCAGCACTATAAATAAGAGATAAAGCAATGACAGTCAAGACATCACAACAGATATGACTAAATGCAATGCAGATGCATGAACATGACCGCTACGGTGCGTAGCTCGATCCATTTGGGTGCCCGCACTCACTGTGGGGGTTCAGTCTCCGGAGGGGCTCCTACAGCCCAAGAGCAATATCAGTAATATGCTGCGGTGCGCAGCCCGATCCGCTACCAGTCTAGCTACATGTAATGCAAGCCTCATAGGCATAGTAAATATCATTTTGAAATCCCTTTCTAACAGTGATAATAGAAATTAATGTTCAGAAATACCAAAGTTTGGAAAACTATTTTAGACAGTATTTAGATCAGGACTGATATCAGGATAACATGCTATAACCATAGAAGCAATGGTAACGATCCTCATGGGATCCAAATAACTGGCTCACACCCCAAAGATATCCACAACCATCCAAGTAGGAGGTTTACCGGCTCATTTATAGCCAAAAACACAGTATAATGCTACACAATCGGACTAAGCCATAGTCCCCAATCACAATTGACCCACACTCACAGTAGAGTACGTGTCTCACTTCAATACAACATCACATAGTGATATACCGGGGTTTCAAACGCTAAGGTCATCATCCATACCCATTACTCACCTCGAACTGGTTCAAACACTAGTCCGCAATGCCCTTGCTAGGAGAATCAACCTCCACGGGTGCCGAATCTGATCAAAACCAATAGGAATACATCAAAATAGGCTAAAGGAACATAACCGAATTGAAATAACATGAATTACACCCAAAAACACGAAGTTGCCAAAACCCGAGCCCCAGGCCCGTTTCTCAAAAAATTACAAAATACACATTTTCAGAATCCTCGTCTCGCCACGAGTCCATACATATAAAATTTATCAAAATCGGAGTTCATTTGCCCCTTCAAATCCTCAATTGTCTATTTTTCTTAGGTTTCAAGCAAAACCCCAATTTACACCTTATTTCCTCCAATTTTGAGTGATATAGACGGAGATTCTAGGATAAAATCACGTAATTAGACAATAAAACTTATATCTAATCAAAAACTAGGTGAAAATCTCTTACTCCCTAATCCAATAGCTTCAAACCTTGCCCAGCAATGGAAAAAAAAATATGATTTTGCTCGCGGATGAAATGTCATTAAACTCTTCTGTCAGCCGAGTTAAATACACTATGCGATCGCATCACCAGACCTGCGATCGCATAGAACAACATTTTCCAGCCTCAAAAATTGACTTAAGCGATCGCCCTCAGCTCCATGTGATCGCATTGCTTCATCAAATAATACTACGTGATCGCATACCTATGTTCCGCGATCGCATAGAACTAATAAAGAACCTGGGACCCCTGGCCAATACTACATGCGATCGTAGAGCACTAACCTCATCAACTATGCAATTGCATACACCTAGACCACGATCACATTGGACAAAAACTGAGCCTCCTCCAAACCTTCTATGCGATCGCATCACAACCCTTGCGATCGCATAGAGCAAAAGCTTGCAACTTTTATGACAACAATTCAGTTGTGATCTTTAACTCAAAATGGTCCGTTTGACCTCCGGAATCACCCCCGAGGCCCCCGGGACCTCAACCAAAACCACCAACCTACTCCAAATCACGATACGAACTTGTTCCAATCGTAAAACACATCATCAAATATAAAAATCATCAAATCAAGGCGGATTCAAGCCTAAGTTTCAACCAAAACTTCAGAAACCTATATTCCATCAAAAACCCGACCAAATGATGTCAGAATGACATGAAAATTTGCAAACATATCCAAAATCACGTAACGAAGCTATTGCAACTGTCAGAATTCCATTTTGACCCCGGATCAACATATCAATCGGTTTTTGCCAAAATTCCAACTTCACAACCTCAAGCCTATTTCTACACCGGACCTCCAAATTCAATTTCGATCGCTACCCTAAGTCAAAATCACCTCCCGAAGCTAACCAGATCACCGAAATCCACATTCGAGACCTCTAACTATATAGTCAACTTCAGGTTGACTTTTCTAAAACAAACTTCATTCTAAAAGGCTATATGCCTTATTTTCAACCAGAATCAATCCAAATTCACCAAATAGACTCTAATACAGATATAGAAACATGAAACAACATAATGAATGGAAAACGGGGCAGTAACTCTTGTGACGGCGGGTTGGGTCATCACATTCACCCCAACTTAAGCAAATGCTCATCCTCGAGCAAGTCAAGAAACATACCTGGAGACTCAAATAAGTGAGGATATCTACTCCACATCTCCTGCTCGATCTCCTAAGTGGCCTCTTCCATGGGCTGACCTCTCTACTGAACCTTCACTGATGCAATATCCTTGGACCTCAATCTCCGCACCTGATAACCTAATATAGCTATAGGCTCTACATCATAGGTCAAGTCATCATCAAGCTGAATTGTAATGAAATCTAACACATGCGATAGGACGCCAACATACTTTCGGAGCATAGACATGTGAAACACCGGATGAACTCCCGATAGACTGGGTGGCAAAGCAAGCATATATGCCACCTCTCCAATCCTCCTCAGAATCTCAAAAGGGCCAATGATTCTCGGACTGACCTTTACTTTCTTCCATATCTCATGACGCCTTTCATAGGCGAAACCTTTAACAAGACCTTCTCACCTAACGAATAAGACACATCTCGGACCTTCCGGTCCATATAACTCTTCTGGCGCAACTGGGTTGTGCGACGTCTCTCCAGAATCACATTTACCTTGTCCAAAGCATCCTGGACCAACTCTATCCCCAACAACCTAGCCTCACCGGGCTCAAACCAACCAACTGGAGATCTACACTGTCTCCCATATAAGGGCTCATACGGCGCTATCTGAATGATGTATTGGTAGCTGTTGTTATAACAAAACTCTTCAAGAGGCAAGTAATCAACCCATGAACCACCGAAATCAATAACACAAGCGCGCAACATATCCTCCCAGATCTGAATGGTACGCTCGGACTGTCCGTCCGTCTGAGGATGAAATGCAGTACTCAACTCAACCTGTGAGCCCAACTCATGCTGAAATGTCCTCCAAAACTGTGAAGTAAACTGAGTACCTCTGTCTAATATAATAGAAACTGGGAGTCCATGCAATCTTACAATCTTATGAATGAATATCTCTGCTAACCACTCCGGGGAGTATGTAGTACGCACATGAATGAAGTGTGCTGACTTGGTCAGCCTATCCACAATCACCCAAACTGAATCAAACTTCCTCGCTGTCTGAGGGAGTCCACTGACAAAGTGCATAGTGATCTTTTCCCATTTCCACTCGGGAATATCAATACGCTGAAACACTCCACCGGGCCTCTGATGCTCACACTTGACCTACTGATAGTTGAGGCACCATGCTACATGACTCACAATTTTCTTCTTCATCTTTCTCCACCAGTAATGCTGTCTTAAATCCTGATACATCTTCGCGGCACCTAGATGGATAGAATACCACGAGCTTTGGGCCTCCTCCAATATCAACTCACGAAGGCCATTAATATTGGGCATGCATATCCGACCCTACATCCTCAACACACCATCTCCATCAATAGTGAAATCGCTGGAATCATCATGCTGAACTCTATCCTTAAGGACAAGCAAGTGTGGATCATCATACTGGCACTCACGAATGCGATCATATAAGGAAGACCGAGAAACAACGCAAGCCAACACCCTGCTAGCTGATTGGCCAATGCCTGAACATCATATGCAAATTGTCTCTCTCCAACTAGAATATACGCCAAGCTTCCTATACTAACCGCCTTTCGGCTCAAAGCATCGAATAGTAATGTCATAATCCTTGAGCAACTCAAGCAACCTCCAATGCCTCAAATTAAGATCCTTTTGTTTAAACAAGTGCTAGAGACTACGATGATCAGTATACACCTCAAAGGACATGTGAGCACGTGATTTTTGCCCCAAGCAATTAAATTCCAAAATAAAAAATACAAAAATGATTTTTATTTGCAATTGTTTTGATTAGTGTGTACAAAATACCAGTGTTTGTTTTTAATTGATAAAAATAAAATTTGAAACGAAATACAAAAAGCAAATCAATTGAACAATATTAAAAAATATAGAAAAATACAGGAAATTAGAAAATCAAGCAAAAACACAAATATCGGAAAATCAAGGAAAAAACATTAATATAAAAAATACAAGGAAAATAAGTATAAAATACAAAGGAAAATACAGAAAATTAAATAAAAAACAAAAACAAATATAAGAAAAATAATAAAAATACAAAAATACAATTCAAAATACCAAAATTGGGCCAAATACATAATATACTCAGCCCAAAATGACATAACACAGACTAGGCCCAAACAATTCAATCGGCCAGTCTATTAATAAGGCCAAACGATGTCGTATAACATCAAATAATCTTGGCCGTTGATGATTCAAATCAAATGGACCAAGTAAGGCGGTGGATGTATTAATAAAACGACACCGTATGAAGAATTAAACACGACCGTCCATCTCATTTAATCAAACAGACGAGACTAGTGTATCACATAACCAAACAATGTCGCTTAGGTAGTTAAATTACGATCGTTCAATCATCTAATCTAAGGACCAAATAAAGACCTCACTAAACCAAACGACAACGTTTTGAGGACAAAAGATCTAGACCATTCATCTAACTAAATCCAACGGTTGAGAAGCAATAATACAATTTTAGTATATATCCCCCAAACCCCCGTTCATTTTTCATTACATACACACTCTCCTCACAAACTAAACCCTAGCCGCCCTTAGATTCTTCTTCTCCCTCCTCTCCTCTCACCAAAGACCACCGGAACCCTACCGGTGGTCACTATTCTGTCACCCTCTCCGGCTTAGGCCAAGCCTCCAAACACCTCTCTTCTTTGTCTAACACTTCTACCTCCATTAACCCTACCCCAAAAACCTACCAGTCTCCATTTCTTGAAATTTCGGTCGTCGGAACCCTAGCTGACAACCACCAATGTATGAAGCAGACCTCCACTTTAACATCATAGAATCGTCTTTAGACGATCTATCACCCTATCATAGTCCAATACCTCCAATCTAACCCTAACTCCTCGAATATTAGAAAATATATCGCTGAAACCCTACTCTAACGAGCACCCAAAAACAAAAACCCTTCAAAAACGTACCCTAAGTCTCTGAATACCCCTCACACACCCAAACCAGACTTCCAAGAGTCTATTTGGGAGATTTGTCATTTAAAGAGACCACAAGTCTCTGAAATGCTGAAAAATCAAGAAAGAAGAAAGAAAATGAAATACAGAAGAAAGAAAGAAGAAAAGAAAGAAAGAAAAGGAAAAAGGAAAAAAAAGGCGAAACCCTAAAGCTAAGTACTCTGAAAACTTGCTTCTGTTTAGTGTCTCTTTTGTGTGTTCTTACCTGTTTAATACCTAGATATGTTTAAAAGATCCCTATGCATGATAAAAGTGATTAAATGCCATGAATCCATCTTTGCGCTATACTTTGCTCTTCTATGTTCATACTTGTTAGACCTGAGCTTATTACATGTATGCTTGAAATTGATTAAGCATTTTTAAGTTCAGATATAGCTACTTGTAAATCATGTGCTATTAGTTATTTTTATGTTATTGTTCAATAGATCCTGTCTCGACTAGGGTTTTGAATAGTTGGAATTCAACCATTATCAATCTGTCTCTTTGAGTTCTGATTAATTTGAAAGTTAGTCATAATTAGGGCTATTTGTGCAAAACAACATAAATATGGCTACATTTGCAATATGATTTGTATGTTGGTTTCTTCTGAACTTCTGAGTGCTTATGCACACTTAGGTTATATGTGTAAATGTCTATTGTGGTTATGTTTGCAACATAGTATGAGCCTTTGGTTAGTGGCTATCTTTGTAATAGTGGTTAATTTTGGAAAGGTTATATCGTCTGAAACTGGCTAATTTTTAAAACGAGTCTTAGGGGGTTATATTTTAAATACATTCAATTACCCAAGTCTTGGCAGACCTAATACAGGTCGGGTTTAAATGCAAAGGGTAAAATGGGAAGGTGAATTGGTATTTCTGTAGATTACATAGAGCTAATAGGGGTATACACGACTTTAATGCTAGTTTTTTCTGAAAATACATGAACAATAAGGGGTAGACTAGGCATAGTTAAAAGGTAATTGTGTAATAAACCTTAGCAAGTGAGGGCAACTAAGTAAAATCTGCTCAATAGAACAATAAGGAACAACCTAGAACCTTCTAGCAGGGGTTCAAGTGCATTTCGTTAAAATTCTGCTATACTTAATTGAAAAAAAAGTTGGGGAGAGAAATAGAAATAACTAATTCAAAATTTCCCCCAAATTTACTCTATAAATAGGATGTTTCAAGCCTCAAAAGGGGGTCCAAAAATTTTCACATTTTACTGGTTAGATTTTTGGGGTTTCACTCTTGGGGTTACAACTTTAGAAGTTCGAAATTAGGTCTGATTTTGGTTCTAAGTTCTGAATTTCAGAGTTTAAGGATTGACAATCTAAGAGTTCTAATCTTTAGAACTCTACTGGTCTTCTACTTAGTATTCAATTAGATTATTATTCCTCGAGTTATTTGCTGGTTGTCTACTGAGTTTTGAAGCTTGCTGTGTTAATATCTGCTCCTGTTTGTTGTTGATATTTGGCTGCTGCTATTGCTGATTTCTCTTCTCCTTCATCCCCTTAGAACTCATCGATTTACTTTCATTTGATCAGGTACACTACTATCTCTTGAAGGTATAATTGAAACATGATGAAGGAATGAAATTATAAATTAATTTGCTGAAGCTGTATTTCTGTTTTTCTTATATTTGTAGTTATAATTTTAGTTCTATTGTAATTCATTTAGGAATGTGTTATAATAAGTAATGGACTATATGAAAGTAGTAGATAGTACAATAGTATATGTATCTAGTAGGTTAGATATAATTATCACCTAAATCCAAAACTAAAACTGGCTAAAACACAGCTAATACACTTAGATATATAAATATGTTCTGAAATTAGACATATAAAATTAGTACTTAGATATTTTGTTAGTTGAATTCTGAACCAGAATCATTTAATTCAAAAAGTATAAGTATTTTTGAAGATCAAATTGTATTACTGTCTATCTTTACTAGAAATGATTTATCTACAAATTTTCTTTCAGACTTTGTGATTTGATAATAGTGGTTCAAGCATGCTTAGTTAAATTAGAATACTATTTTTCTTCAGTTAAAAATATAATTACAAAAATAATCCTGCAACTAGTATCATGATAACGATTTGAATATCCGATTCTGCCATGTAGAATAATAACATTGATATAAACTACTGTGTTAGAATTCTTAATTAATTGTTAAATACTGAAATTAGTAGTGACTAAGTGCAATTTGGCGTTTAATCTGTTAACTGTTACATTCATAAGTGCTGTTAAAAATGATAATTAGGTCCTGTCAAGCTTTAAATGTGAACGATTTGGGCCTCAACGGGAAATCAAGCCTGGATCGAATTGAAATGGCATTCATGCCTTCGAATAGGAACAGAAATATACGCTGGGCTCCAGAGGCATAGTTGTATTTGATTATGGACTGTTAGGCAGTCTGAAGTCCAGGCCCAAAAATGAATAATGGCCTCGACTCCAATATTAATAAGCCTGAAATTAATACAAAAACAGTTATATATTAGGAAGTAAAAACAAAAATAGAAAATATAGTGCATGAATAAGATTGGACTTTAAAAAAAAGGGATGAGCCTCGTTACCAAAAATGAAAACACACGGGGCCCCCAAATAATTTCAACATAAAAAAAATTATAGACTCGGAAGGACCGTTTAGCTAATTTCATGGCCTTTCCTAAAGTTAATAGAGACGTAGATACTTTAGGTGCGATTATTAATATTACATTCCTAATACGGGTGCACATTTATGTGACCCAAATCCCAAAACCCGGCATAGCTGAAATGCACTAAAGTTACAGGCGTACTGGTACGGTGTGACTCGAAATGCATTTTCGCGACATCGCAATTCTGAAAAATGACAAAGCGGGACATTAATAAATGTATAAAAATTGAAGCGTATAAAGAAATCAGATAAAAACAAATACGGCAGTTGAATGACTGTGCTAGAACCACGGAATCCGGGAGTGCCTAACACCTTCTCCCGGGTTAACAAAATTTCTAATCCGGATTTCTAATTTCACGGACTGTTAAACAGAGTCATAATTTCCCCGGTTCAGGATTAAACCGGTGACTTGGGACACCATTATTTTCCCAAAATAGTGACTCCGAAAAAATTAATAAACAAATCCCGTTCCGAATGTCCTTTAATTGGAAAAACTCCTTTCCTATTATTATTATATCCCTTCCCGGGGTGTAATAGTAATTAGCGGTATATACATCGAAAGAAGAAGGTGTGACAGCTCTGGCGACTCTGCTGGGGATAAGTAACCCAAAACTTCGGTTCAGGGTTTAAGAATTCGAGCTCAGTTAAAATTACTATTTTTGTTTATATCTAATTTCATTATATGGTTTGATCAACATGCTACATGTTTACCGCTTTGATATTACGTGAACTGTAAATATATAAAATTGTGCCGAAAACCCTTCTCTTCTTACCTCCGGGGATGACTCCCCTTTATGTTAAGTCATACCTAAATAAGAAATAGAGGCCGGAAAAGTTACAAAGCCGGACGATCTCGCGGGTCCTCGGTATGTAGCCCCCTCCTCGATCCGAGTTGTCCGCTTGGGTACACAGTCTAGTACCATTGAAAATCAGGATATTGAGCATAGAATTAGGATGATTATTTGCATCATATCTGACTTAGGGGACTCAACATAGGGGTTGGGTCCGTCTGGGACAGGTGACCTAAATATGAAATGACCAAGCATGATTATATGTTGCATTTATTTGTCCTGGACTGTTATGCTGACCGGCTAAATACCTGAAAACAAAAAGAGAGAAAAATAGCGATTTCTAGAATAGCGATACTTAAATACTGACAAAATGCTGTCGAAATTTTGAGAAAAAGAAAATATGAAAAGAGTTGGTTTAATTTTGTCAAAATAGTTGGTCTTAAAACAATTTGATCGAACTACGCTAGTTTGATTCTCACCACTAGGTGAGATACGTAGGCAACCCGTGACGAGTCTAACCACCCCTTTTCAAAAATAACCAAAAAATGTCAAGTTTTTAGTTTTTAATAAATCAAAGTGATGCCGTTTCTGAAAATAGCCGAATGTTCCGAAGGGACGCCGAAAGGCTGTTTGCGCAAAAATGGCCGCTTTTGAAGTCATTTCCCTTAAATAATAATATCCTTGAAATCTTCGAACGAAGTATTGAAAGGCTGATTCTTTTGAAGAAAAATGATGAAAAACTTTCTTTAAAAAAATATTTTGTTTTTTGAGTCAAATAATATGAGTTTAAATTGCCTTTAATAAATGTGCAGGATGAGCACAACGCAAAACGAACCCTTTTCACTAATGAATAAGATGCCTTTGGAGTTACGATTATGGTGGAATGATTTGGATCAAGATGGACAAGATTGGGTCAATAAATATTTGAAAGATCTTACTGGGCTGCTTGATATCGTACCTCGAGGCGACATTATTTGATCTCTAGTTGCCTGTTAGGATCCCGCACACAACGTGCTCCACTTCTTGGACTTTGAGCTCACTCCGACATTGGAAGAAATTGCTAACTACATCGGAAAGGGCGAGGTTCCCTTAAAAGACAAGTATCCGATTGCTCCAAGAGCCATCACTGTGCATAGATTCCCCGACTCTTTGAAAATAGCCAAAAATGTTCACAATGAAGATTTGGTCCATGGGTTTTGCACCATGAACTTTATATACCGCAAATATGGCCACATTGGAGGATTCAATGTTCCAACGAACAAACTCTACAGCAAAGCAAACCGGGCTAAATGGGAGGACTTTACCTTCATGGTAGCCTTTCTGGGATAAATAATATTTCCAAGGAAAGATGGGAACATCGACATCAGAGTTGCCGGGATTACCAGTACTCTCCTTACATAGGACAACAGTACTTTGGCACCAATTATAGTGGCCGATATCTTCCGTGCTCTCACAGCCTGCAAAGCGGGAGAAGATTTCTTCGGGGGGTATAATCTACTACTTCAGATGTGGATGATTGAGCATTTATGCCACCACCCTCAGTTTTTGAGTTATGGATCGTCTGAAAAGACTTGTATCGAAGAATTCTACATAAGGACAAAAGAGGCCAAGTTTCCAGAAGGGTCGAAAGGTTGGATCACATTTTTCCGATCACTTACTGCTAGCCAGATAGAATGGGCATACGGATGGTTGCCCATCAATGAAGTCATATATGTGCCAGCAGAAGAGTCGTATTTCCTTTTAATGGGTCTCAAGAGTATCCAACCTTATGCGCCATACCGAGTACTACAACAACTCGGAAGATATCAAATTGTGTTTAAAGATAGGGATCTCAGCCTTCAAGTAATAGAGATTAGTCCCAATGGGCAATTTCCGGAAGCAAAGTCCGACAAATATGGAATGAATGCCAATGTCTGAGAGTTGACACCTGTGTAAGAGATAGAGCTAGAGGTGAAGTGTCACCGGGGTATTCCGTATGGTACCGAAGAGATTTTGAGCATGAAAGACCGATGAAGAGACCTCACATTCAAGAATTTACCGAGCTATCAAAGGAAAAATGGGATTGGCTAGCCAAGGAGAATAAATATCGAGCCAAAATCAGTATGTTGGAGAAACAATTTCAGGACCTCAAATTCGAAAGCAGCTTACAAGCAGCGGCCGATGAGGGCGAAAAGAAATAGCTGATTAAAGAAAATGAAACATTGAAGGCTCAGATTGGAAGATGAGAGCATTAACCGAAACCCCAATTTGACTTGCCCGAGATGAGAAGCTAATAGATAATTTACGGCGCAAGGTGAATGACTACAGCTTTGATCTAGATAAAGCTGAGAAGGAATTAATTAGGGTTCAGAAACAATTGGCCAGGAATGCTGAAGAAAGGGCTCGGATGATCCAACAGTTAAAGGATGAACATAATGTTGAAGTTTCTTAGCTAAGGAAAACGATTGTCATGGCCGAGGTCAAAAGTAGAAAACAAACAAAAGAATTTGACATAGAGAGAGAGCACTGCTACTTGGCCATGGCCCGGTTAGAATTGGAGCTACATCAACTTCAAAAGAAGAGCCAGCAAATCTTGGATGCTCGTACCGAACAGATTGGGAGGTTGCTTCAAGAGAAAGGGATTATCAGGGAAAGAAATGTCAACATTGCTCACTATATTATGCGGAAATGCCAAGTGTGTGAGGATATGACCCAGTACACATTTACCGCAGCACCAATGATCTTTGTGAAACAAGTGATGACCGACCTGGACAAACTCTAAAAAGGATTAACATATAAGCCTGCGGTAAGACCGAACGATGTCTCACGGGCACTAGGAGATTTAATGTATTCATAGAGCATGTATTTCATGTATTTTTATTTTTTGCGTCTAGAAGGTTGTAGTACAACATCATCTTTTGTAATCAATGTTTGAGTATCAATGAAATTGAAAATTCAAAAGGTTGTCATTATTCTCTCCTTACATGCAATTGCTTGTGCGATAGGCAAACATATAGTATCAAAAAACAAAAAGAAAAAAAAGAAGCAAAAAGGAAACAATGAAAATGAAAAATGGGTGGAAACAAAAGAAAAGAAAAAGAAAAGCCGAAAAAAATTGGCGGGTCAACAGAAAGACAATAATGCCGGGATAACACATACTTGCAAGGCAAAAGTTGTGTTTTTAAAACTTGTGATGTTCATCTATTATGATTTAACTATTAACAAGTTTTTGTCATTGATGAGTATCAGATAAAGCAGTTAGCAACTGGCATTCTAGCACATCACAACTACAACACTCGTTCTAAAAGCATGACAAATGTAGTGACCCAAGAAATTAAGGCGACAATCATGGATCCCATGCAAGAGGAGGAAGTAGTAGATGTGAATAGCATGACGGAAGAAATGTATAAGCTTAAACAACAGATGTCGAAAATGTATCTGGCTTGGTCGAGGGTACAACCCTTACCTACTTACCCAGCCAACCCCACATATATTCCTCCATCAATCCCGAACCAAGATCCACCCACCATGAACTCATCTCTACGTACCCTACATACCCACACTATTACGCCACTACATCACAAGTACCACCCTCACTTCCTAAACAAGCTCCACCATCACCATCCCAGGTCGCTCCAGTGTGTGTGGCACCACCACCAGCCGCTTTACACAAATCCTCTAGTGAGCATGTATTTCATATCCAGGATAATCATTATTACCCTCCAGAACCGACCTTCAGACAACATGATTCTTACACCCCGCTTATCGATATGACGGAGGAGTAGAAACCTGTTAAAAACCCTGAACAAGAAGATATGGCCAGGAAAATGAAGAGCCTTGAGCAGTCGTTTCGCATTATGCAGGGTTTGGGAGGCCAAGTTAGTGTGGCATATAAGGACTTGTGTTTGTTCCCCGAAGTACAATTACCCGCTAGGTTTAAATTGCTGAAATTTGACATGTATGATTGCCATGGTGATCACTTGGCCCATCTGAGAGGTTATTGCAGCAAAATGCGTAGAGTTGGGGGAAAAGATAAACTACTTATGGCTTATTTCAGTCAAAGCCTCAGCGGCTCAGCATTGGAATGGTATACCCGTCAAGATCATACCCGATGGTTCATTTGGGATGATTTGGCTCAATGATTTGCGAACCATTTTCAATATAATCTGGAAATCATCCCGAATAGATTGTCACTGACCAAAATGGAAAAGAAGCCCGGAGAGAGTTTCTGGGAGTATGGTTTCAGGTAGAGAGAACAGGCGGCCCGTGTGGATCCACCAATGAAAGAAGGAGAAATGGTAGATTGTTTCTTATAAGCTTTGGAGCCGACATATTACGGGCATCTGGTGTCTGCAATCGGAAAGACCTTTAATGAGGTAGTAAAAATGGGGAGTTTTGTGAAAGAAGGTTTGAAAACGAATAAGATCATGAGTTATTCAGCCATCAAGGCTACAAATCAAGCAATTCAGATGGGGACGGGAGGATCAATTTGGAAGAAAAAGAAAGAAAAAGTGGCAGTTATAGAGGGAAGGTCTTGGTCCCGGGGCCCCAACCCATATCATCATCAACCTCGCCCATATCAACCATACCCACCAACACCGTATAACCCATCTCAACATTATTATCCTCCGACTGGTCCTCATTTTTCTGTCCAACATGCCCAATCTTACCCACCGCCTCCTCCTTCATGGTGAGCCCCAGCCCCTCAAAATGTCTACCATGCCCAAAATACCTAGCCGCCACCAAAAACCTACAAAAGTTTCAAGCGAACCAGTTTCCGTCCCGACCCTGAAGTCAAAAGTGACAGGGCTCAGAGAAAGGAGACATTCACTCCTCTAGGAGAATCATATATTAGCCTCTTTCACCGATTAAGACAATTAGGGATGCTGAGTCCCATTGAGCCTAAAATTCCCAATCCTTCACCGAGAAACTTAGATCAATCCATCCATTGTGAATATTGTTCTAGGGCACCGAGACATGACACGAAGAAATGTTGGCACCTAAAGTCTGCGACACAAGAGCTCATTAACTCAAGAAGAATTGAGGTGCAAGCCCCCGAGGCTCCCAACATAACACAAAATCCTTTGCCTGTGCACCATGAAACACATATGATAAAGCTAGTACAGGGAGAAAGCTACAAAAAACCCTCTCAGACTGTGATGGCAATCAAAGCAAATAGCAAGATAGAGGAGAAAGTCGGGAGTGAGAAAGTATCAGTCAAGCCACCTGCAAGTCAACCAACAAAGGTAATTGAACCTGAACCTGTAAAAGTGATCGTACCTGGGGTGAAGCCTATATTGACTGTGAAAGGGGCACATATGGATCCAGTTATTATCAAGCCGGTCGTTTAGATGCCGATTGTAAATATCAAAGCCGTACCTTGGAATTATGACAAGGTAACTGTCGTGTACAAAGGAAAAGAAGTCAAGGGGGAGATATGCGAAACCCATGGTTTGACCCGATCTGGGAGATGTTTTGCTCCTGACCATTTGAGGAAGGCGAAAGTTGCGAAACAAAACCCAGCCCATGTGAAGAAAGTGGTCACCGAGGAAGAAGCCGAGGTGTTCTTAAATAAAATGAAAGCTCAAAATTACTCCATAGTTGAGCAATAGAGAAAAACACCAGCTCAAATATCTTTGCTATCTCTGCTGATTCATTCCAGTGAACACCGAAGGGCATTAATGAAGATCCTAAAAGAAGCTCATGTACCAGAAAATATCACGGTGTGTCACTTGGAGAAGATTACAAACAAAATGTTTGAGGCAAATAGGATAACATTCTTAGACGATGAACTACCACTAGAAGGGATAGAACACAATAAGGCGTTATACCTTACAGTGAAGTGTGAGGAATTAGCGTTGACCCGTGTCTTGGTCGATAATGGGTCGATTGCTAATAATTGTCCTTTGTATACTCTGAGAAAACTGAAGATTGATCACAAAAGGATCCACAGAAATAGCATATGTGTGAGGGGGTTCGACGGAGGTGGAAAGAACACCGTTGGAGATATCATACTAGAACTCACCATCCGACAGGTGGAATTCACCATGGAGTTTCAAGTGTTGGACGTTGTTGTGTCCTATAACCTCCTGTTAGGAAGTCCATGGATCCACGCTGCAAAAGTAGTGCCTTCTTCTGTGACGACCCAATAGGGTCATCACTTGTTTCCTCATTTGTTCTACACTTTCGAGGCCTTGAAAACCTCATTCTATGTTGCCTCGATTTATGTGCATGATCCGTGCATGTAGCCGAAAAGATTTTGTGACAGAAAATATGAATTCTATGAAACATTTGGAGAAAAATGATATTAATATTGATATAGTTGACTTCGGTCAACATTTTTGGTAAACGGACCCGGACCCAAGATCAGATGGTCCTGGAAGGTCCGTAGGAAAATATGGGACTTGGACATGCGTCCGGAGTTGAATTCTGAGGCCTAGAGCCCAAGTTATGAATTTTTCTTTGAAATTGTTTTTGCTGTAATTATTAAAGGGAAATGAATTAAATGACCATGGTATCAGACTCGCATTTTGGTTCCGATGCCCGGTACAAGTCTCAAATATTATATATGTGCTTTCTGCAAAGTTTGGTGACATTTGGATGTCGTTTGATATGTTTTGGACCTTGAGTTCCAAGTTTGAAAGTTTTGAAAACCAAAAGTATGAAAATCATGAACTTGAGACTTGATTTGATGAAAACGATGTAATATTGGCGATGTGATCGCACGAGCAAGTTTGTAATGTATTTTTGGTGTTGTGTACATGTTTGGTTGGGAGCCCGGGGGGCTCAGGTAAAGATTTGATAGGCCGTTGGATCAATTTCTGAATTTTTACACTGCTGGTTTTTCACCCAGCTGTTGACTTCGCAATTGCGAAGGTGGCAGGTCAATGCTGGGTTCGCAAATGTGGACCCTTGATCGCAAATGCGAAGGGGTGTCCAGGACTGCTTGGTTCGCAATTGCGAACATAACCTCGCAATTGCGAGGCCCTCAATTAACCGCCCGGCTTCGCAAATGCGAAGCTCCTGTCGCAAATGCGAACATCACTTGTCCCAGCCAGGTTCGCAAATGTGAAGCCTGTCTCGCAAATGCGAGAACAGCAGGCCCCAGACCTGTAGCATTCGCAATTGCGAACAAATGTTCGCAATTGCGATATCTGCAGCTGTATAATTCTATACTTAAACGAATTTTTCAGTTCATTCTTCACTTTTTCAAAAACCCTCACACCACACACAAGCTCTCAAGGCCAAATTCACTCCAAAGCAATTGTAAGTCACTTTTTACTTAATTTTTTCAATTCCTAACAAAATTAAACATATTTTTCAAATAGAATCAAAGGTTTTCATGGTAGAAATCCATGTTTTTGGGTAGAACTTAGGTTTTTCATGAATTGGGCGATTGGACCTCGAATTGAGGTCTGATTTTGAAACAAATCATATATTTGAACTCGTTGGGGAATGGGTAACCGGATTTTTGTCCGAACCCCGAGTTCCGACCACGTGGGGCTAGGGGAGTTTTGGGAAATTTTGGGGTAAACTTTGAGAAAACCATTTTTTAGCATTCAAACCAAGTTAATTAATGATTATTAATATAATGGAACCAATTGTGATTAGATTCGATCTAGTTGAAAGCGGAATTTCGGGGAAAAAGCTATAATTGAAGCATAATTTGGACTTCAAGGCTAAAGGTAAGTGTTTTGTTCTATCCTAGCTTGAGGGAATAGGATTATGTGCTATGTGTATCGAGTGCGGTGTATGGGCTGTGGTGACGAGCATCCATACACTGGCGTCCTGCATGACCGTGAGTCATTGTTAATACTTGTTGTGAGACACATTTGAAGATAAATTGTTGAACCCTTGCCGGGTTGTAGAATTGTTATTGTTCTCCCTTGCCGGGACTTGTTGTGAAGTGAGATATTTATTGCCCTTGCCGGGACTTGGTTGTGATGATTATTGTGTCCCTTGCCGGGATGATTCATGATTTATTGTTTTCATTCTCTTCCCTTAACTGTGATTGTTATTTGTGTGAGGAAGAGTGATAAAGCACGGAGGGTGATGCCGTGCCTTGATTTATTATTTATGCACGAAGGTTAATGCCGTGCCTTGATTTATTGTTTATGCACGAAGGTTAATGTCGTGCCTTGTTATTGATTATGCACGAAAGTTAATGCCGTGCCATGCTATTGATTATGCACGAAGGATCATGCCGTGCCTTGTTATTGAACCATGTATGTAGGATCATGTCGTACCATGGGTGTGAGGATGAGAGTAAAAGCACGAAGGGTGATGCCGTGCACTTTATTTGCTTATTTGGTGAGGATGAGAGTAAAAGCACGAATGGTGATGCCATGAACTTTATTTGCTATTTCATTGACCTACCATTACTTGTTTCTCATTATACTTGTTTTCATTATTGATTTAATAAATGTTGTTAACTGTTGAGTTCTTCTGTGACATTCCTTGTTGCGCTGTTACTTGGTTATTTCTCGTTATCTTGTGGTGTACATATATATATAGAACTGTACAGGTTTATGTGGGTGTCTGGTCCTAGGCTTGTCACTACTTCGCCGGGATAGGCTAGGCACTTACCAGCACATGGGTCAGTTGTGCTGATACTGCACTTCTGTGCGTTTTTGCACAGGTCCAGGTTTCGATCAGGAGCAGCAGCAGTAGATCTTTGGCATGGGAGTTGATCATATTTGAGACCGAGGTAGCTTGCAGGCGTCCGCAGGCCCGGCGTCTCTTCCTTTTATTTATGTTATTAGCTGTAGTCTCTTTGTTCCGAGACAAATAGATTATGTTATTTTCTTTCAGACCTTTATGTGTAGTATTCAGTAGTAGTTCGTGAGTTGACGAGTCCACGTCTTGGGTAGAGGATTTCAGTATTATTTTACCTTGAAACTGCTTATTACTATTTTTATGAAGTCTTCCGCACTTGCTTAATTAAGGTTATGATTTTGGTTGTTAAATTGAGTATGAAAATTGATAAAAACAGGATAGTGTGAATGAAGTGGCTTGCCTAGCTACCACGAGTAGGCCCCATCACGATCCCGATGTTGGGGAAAAAATCCGGGTCGTGACAAGTTGGTATCAGAGATCTAGGTTACATAGGTCTCACCACCCACGAACAAGCTTAGTAGAGTTTGAGAGGTAGGTACGGAGACGTCTGTACTTGTCCTCCAGGGTCTATTGAGTTAGGAAAGAGTCTCTCATTTGTTCCTTCTTGTCGTGCGATTTGTCCTTCAAATATTGATTGAACTTCTACTCTGTCCTTTCGCAGATGGTGAGGACACGCGCTTCTTCGTCCACAGCCCGAGCCCCAGGTAGCTTCCGTGAGGGGCAGGGGCCGAGGCCGTATTAGAGGCCGTGGTAGGGGCAGAGCTCAGCCCCCGGCAGCTACTCCAGAGGTGGAGCCTCATATTGAGATTGGCGAGGAGGTTCCAGTCCCAGCAGCTCCAGTGGGCCAAGCTCAGGTCCCAGGAGAGGCCTTATTTACACCGGATCTTTGGGAGGCTTTGGTCAGGATAGCAGGTTTTATGGACAGCGTTGCCAGAGCAGGTTTATTACCAGTTGCACCAGCCACTTCTCAGGCTGGAGGAGGGGCCCATACTCCTATTGCTCGTACTCCGAAGCCAGTAGCTCCTCAGCCTCAGGCACCAGTGGTTCAGCCAGCTGTGGCCACTCAGTCAGGTACCACAACTCAGGCCGGAGATGGAGCCGCCATGACTTCTGATTCTTTTTGGAGACTTGATCGGTTCTCCAAGATGTTAACCACTACCTTCAGCGGTGCCACATCGGAGGATCCTCGGGATTTCTTATTCGGTTGCCATGAGATTCTCAAGACTATGGGGATCGTGGAGTCCAATGGAGTTGACTTCTGTACATTTAGGCTTTCAGGATCCGCCAAGGCTTGGTGGAGGGATTATTGTTTGACTCGACCAACATGGTCCCCGGCTTTATCATGGGATCAGTTTGTAGAGCTATTTCTGGAGAAGTTTCTCCCTGTTACTCAGTGGGATGCACTTCGGAGGCAGTTTGAGCACCTCCAGCAGGGCACTATGACGGTCACTCAGTACGAGACGAGATTTGTTGATTTGGCACGTCATGCAGTGGTGATACTTCCCACAGAGCGGGAGAGGGTCCATAGGTTCATAGATGGGCTTAATCAGCCAATTAGACTCCAGATGGCTATGAGAGTGGGGAGTGATATATCATTTCAGGAGGCAGCTAATGCAGCACGTAGAGTTGAGATGGCTTTTGCTCGGGGAGGTGGTTATTCTTCAGACAAGAAGGCTCGTCATTCAGGCAGGTTTAGTGGTTCTTCTTCTGGTGGCTGGGAATATTTCGATAGGGGCCAGTCTCCCATGCATTTCCATTCCGCCCTTCAGGCTTCACAGGGTGGACCAGGCGATCGTGGGTTTCGTGAGCAGTATTCAGATCAGTCTCCTATTAGTGCCCAACCTCTTTAGAGTGTTCGTGAAGGCCATTCAGGTCGTCAGGGCCAGCGTCCCCATCAGCCTAAGAGTTGCTACGGTTGTGGTGACCTAGGTCATCTTGTCAGATTCTACCCTCGAGTGATGGGCAACACTCAGCAGCGGGACCCTTATCCCATGATTCAGGCCCCAGCTGACCCTCAGCCTGCCCAGCCAGCCAGAGGTGGGGGCAGAGATCATAGAGGTGGAGGTCGAGACCGTAGAGGTAGAGACCGTCCAGCCAGAGGCAGAGGTCAGCCAGTTGATGACCGTCCTAGGGATGTAGCTCATATGGGAGGTGCTGATCCCCGATTCTATGCTTTGCTAGCCAGGCCAGAGGCGGAGGCATCAGATGCCGTGATTACAGGTATCATTATTGTTTGTGGCAGAGGTGCTTCAGTATTATTTGACCCTGGGTCTACATATTCATATGTGTCTTCCTACTTTGCACCGTATTTGGTCGTACCTAGCTGTGCTCTGGATATTCCAGTTTATGTGTCTACACCAGTGGGCGACTCTATTGTAGTCGACCGGGTATATCGCTCGTGCGTAGTTATCTTTGGGGGTCTTGAGACCCGTGTTGATCTGTTGCTTTTGGACATGGTGGATGTTGATGTCATATTGGGGATGGACTGGTTGTCCCCATACCATGCTATTCTAGATTGTCATGCCAAGACTGTGACCTTGGCCTTGCCAGAATCACCCCAACTAGAGTGGAAAGGTACCTCAAGCCACTCCGTTCGCACTGTTATTTCCTATGTTAAGGCTCGACGCATGGTCGAGAAGGGGTGTCTAGCTTATCCGGCTTATGTTCGTGATTCCAGCGCAGAAGTTCCTTCTATTGAATCAGTCCCTATTGTACGGGAGTTTCCTGAGGTTTTTCCTTCAGACCTGCCGGGCATGCCACCCGACAGGGATATTGATTTTAGTATTGATCTGGCACCAGGCACTCAGCCCATCTCTATTCCGCCCTATCGTATGGCCCCACCGGAGTTAAAAGATCAGTTGTGAGACCTTCTTGAGAAGGGCTTTATCAGGCCCAGTATTTCCCCCTGGGGAGCAACTATATTGTTTGTGAAGAAGAAAGATTGCTCGATGCGGATGTGTATTGATTACCAACAATTGAACAAAGTGACAATAAAGAATAAATATCCACTGCAGAGGATTGATGATTTGTTTGACCAGCTCCAGGGAGCGAGGGTGTTCTCAAAGATAGACTTGAGGTCATGCTACCATTAGCTGAAGATCAGGGCGGCTGACATTCCTAAGACAGCCTTTCGCACTAGATATGGGCATTATGAGTTCTTGGTCATGTCCTTCGGGTTGACCAATGCCCCAGCAGCATTCATGGAGTTGATGAATCGGATATTCAGGCCTTATTTAGATCTGTTCGTGATAGTCTTTATAGATGACATCCTGGTATACTCCCGCGGCTAGGAAGAGCACGAGCAACACCTCAGAGCGGTTCTTCAGACTCTGAAGGATAATCAGCTATATGCCAAATTTTCAAAATGTGAGTTCTGGTTGAGTTCGGTGGCATTTGTAGGCCACATTGTATCAGTGGAAGGTATTCAGGTGGACCCAAAGAAGATTGAGGTAGTCCAGAATTGGCCTCGACCAGCTTCAGTGATTGAGATCCGGAGTTTCTTGGGGTTAGTAGGTTACTACCGTCGATTTGTAAAGGGTTTTCTTCTAATGCAGCCCCGATGACCAGGTTGACCGAGAAGGGTGCCCAGTTCCAGTGGTCAGAGGAGTGTGAGGCGAGATTTCAGAAGCTCAAGACAGCCTTGACTACCGCACCAGTGTTGATACTACTTACGGGTGCAGGACCTTATACAGTTTATTGTGACGCATCTCGTATAGAGCTTGGAACGGTACTGATGTAGGATGGTAAGGTTATCGCTTATGCTTCGAGATATCTAAAAATACATGAGAAGAATTATCCAGTCCATGATCTTGAGTTAGCAGCAGTGGTTCATGCCTTCAAAATCTGGAGGCATTATCTATATGGTGTGACGTGTGAGGTGTACACTGATCACAAGAGCCAACAATATTTGTTCAAGCAAAAGGACTTGAATCTATGACAGCGGAGATGGTTAGAGTTGCTGAAAGACTATGATGTTACTATCCTATATCACCCAGGTAAGGCCAACGTGGTGGCCGATGCATTGAGTAGAAAGTCTGCCAGCATGGGTAGTCTTGCATTCATTCCGGTCAATCAGAGACCATTAGCTCTAGATGTCCAGGCCTTAGCCAACCGGTTCGTGAGATTAGACATTTCTGAGCCTAGCAGGGTGTTAGCCCGCACGGTCGCTCGTTCTTCTCTATTAGAGCGTATCCGTGAGAGGCAATTTGATTATCCTCATTTGCATGATTTGAGAGATACAGTACAGCGGGGAGGTGCCACGAAGGTAAATCTAGATGATGATGGGGTATTGAGATTGCAGGGTCAAGTTTTTGTGCCCAATGTTGAAGGGATTCGAGAATTGATCTTAGCGGAGGCCCATAGTTCGCGGTATTCTATTCACGCGGGCGCCGCGAAGATGTACCAGGACTTACGGCAGCACTATTGGTGGCGCAGAATGAAGAAAGATATCGTTGCGTACATCGCTCGGTGTCTAAATTGTCAGCAGGTGAAATATGAGCACCAGAGACCTGGTGGTGTATTCCAGAGGATTGAAATTCCCGAGTGGAAATGGGAGCGGATCACTATGGACTTTGTTACTGGACTTCCTTTGACTCGGAGGAAATTTGATGCTATTTGGGTCATTATTGATAGGCTGAACAAGTCAACACACTTCATTCCAGTATCTGTCTCCTACTCATCGGAGAGGTTAGCAGAGATTTACATCAGAGAGATTGTTCGACTTCATGGGGTGCCGGTATCTATTATCTCCGATTGGGGTACCCAGTTTACCTCACGGTTCTGGAGAGCGGTCCAGTAGGAGTTAGGCACTCAAGTTTAGCTGAGTACAGCTTTTCATCCTCAGACGGATGGTCAGTCCGAGAGGACTATTCAGATTCTAGAGGATGCTTCGAGCCTGTGTCATTGATTTTGGAGGCTCGGTTGTTGGGTACAGATTTAGTTTAGGAGGCCTTGGATAAGGTCAAGACTATCCAGGAAAGATTGCGTTCAGCTCAGTCCAGTCATAAGACTTATGCGGATCGTAAGGTTCGAGATGTAGATTTCATGGTTGGTGAGCGAGTGTTGCTCCGAGTGTCGCCTATGAAGGGCATGATGAGGTTCGGGAAGAAGGGCAAGCTCTGCCCTAGGTATATTGGCCCATTTGAGATTCTAGCCCGAGTGGGAGGGGTGGCTTACAGACTAGCTCTGCGCCTAGCTTATCAGCCGTGCATCCGGTTTTTCATGTATCTATGCTTCGGAGATACCACGACGATCCCACACATGTGTTAGACTTCAGTACTGTCCAATTGGACAATGATCTATCCTACAAGGAGGAGCCAGTGGCCATTCTAGACCGGCAAGTTCGATAGTTGAGGTCGAAGAGTTATCCTTCTGTGCGTGTTCAGTGGAGAGGTCAGCCTCCTGAGGCATCGACCTGGGAGTCCGAGTATGATATGCGGAGCCGCTACCCACATTTGTTCCCCGACTCAGGTACTTCATTCTCTTGTCCGTTCGAGGACGAACGGTTGTTTTAGAGGTGGAGGATGTGACGACCCAATGGGGTCATCACTTGTTTCCTCATTTGTTCTACACTTTCGAGGCCTTAAAAACCTCATTCTATGTTGCCTCGATTTACGTGCATGATTCGGGCATGTAGCCAGAAAGATTTTGTGACAGAAAATATGAATTCTATGAAAACTTTGGAGAAAAATGATATTAATATTGATATAGTTGAATTCGGTCAATATTTTTGGCAAACGGACCCGGACCCGAGATCAGATGGTCCCGGAAGGTCCATAGGAAAATATGGGACTTGGACATGCGTCCGGAGTCGAATTCTGAGGCCTAGAGCCAAAGTTATGAATTTTTCTTTGAAATTATTTTTGCTGTAATTATTAAACGAAAATGAATTAAATGACCATGGTATCGGGCTCGTATTTTGGTTCCGACGCCCGGTACATGTCTTAAATATTATATATGTGCTTTCTGCAAAGTTTGGTGACATTTGGATGTCGTTTGATATAATTTGGACCTTGAGTTCCAAGTTTGAAAGTTTTGAAAAACAAAAGTATGAAAATCATGAACTTGAGACTTGATTTGATGAAAACGATGTTATATTGGCAATGTGATCGCACGAGCAAGTTTGTAATGTGTTTTTGGTGTTGTGTACATGTTTGGTTGGGAGCCCGGGGGGCTCGGGTAAAGATTTGATAGGCCGCTGGATCAATTTCTGAATTTTTGCACTGCTGATTTTTCACCCAGCTGTTGGCTTCACAATTGCGATGCGAACCCTTGATCGCAAATGCGAAGGGGTGTCCAGGATTGCTTGGTTCGCAATTGCGAACATCACCTCGCAATTGCGAGGCCCTCAATAAACCACCTGGCTTCGCAAATGCGAAGCTCCTGTCGGAAATGCGAACATCCCTTGTCCCAGCTAGGTTCGCAAATGCGAAGCCTGTCTCGCAAATGCAAAGCCTGTCTCGCAAATGCAAGAACAGCAGGCCCCAGACCTGTAACGTTCGCAATTGCGAACAAATGTTCGCAATTGCGATATCCGCAGCTGTGTAATTCTATACTTAAACGAATTTTTCAGTTCATTCTTCACTTTTTCAAAAACCCTCACACCACACACGAGCTCTCAAGGCCAAATTCACTCCAAATCAATTGTAAGTCACTTTTTACTTAATTCTTTCAATTCCTAACAACATTAAACATGTTTTTCAAATAGAATCAAAGGTTTTCATGGTAGAAATCCATGTTTTTGGGTAGAATCTAGGTTTTTCATGAATTGGGCGATTGGACCTCGAATTGAGGTCCGATTTTGAAACAAATCATATATTTGAACTCGTGGGGGAATGGGTAACCGGATTTTGGTCCGAACCCCGAGTTCCGACCACGTGGGGCCAGGGGCATTTTGGGAAATTTTGGGGTAAACTTTGAGAAAACTATTTTTTAGCATTCAAACCAAGTTAATTAATGATTATTAATATAATGGAACCAATTGTGATTAGATTCGAGCTAGTTGAAAGCGAAATTTCGGGGAAAAAGCTATAATTGAAGCATAATTTGGACTTCAAGGCTAGAGGTAAGTGTTTGTTCTATCCTAGCTTGAGGGAATAAGATTATGTGCTATGTGTTATGTGATCGAGTGCGGTGTATGGGATGTGGTAACGAGCATCCATACACTGGCGTCCTGCATGACCGTGAGTCGTTGTTAATACTTTTTGTGAGACATATTTGAAGATAAATTGTTGAACCCTTGTCGGGCTGTAGAATTGTTATTGTTCTCCCTTGCCGGGACTTGTTGTGAAGTGAGATATTTATTGCCCTTGCCGGGACTTGGTTGTGATGATTATTGTGTCCCTTGCCGGGACGGTTCATGATTTATTGTTTTCATTCTCTGCCCTTAACTGTGATTGTTATTTGGGTGAGGGAGAGTGATAAAGCACGAAGGGTGATGTCGTGCCTTGATTTATTGTTTATGTACGAAGGTTAATGTCGTGCCTTGATTTATTGTTTATGCACGAAGGTTAACGTCGTGCCTTGTTATTGATTATGCACGAAGGTTAATGCAGTGTCATGCTAGTGATTATGCACGAAGGATCATACCGTGCCTTGTTATTAAACCATGTACGAAGGATCATGCCGTACCATGGATGTGAGGATGAGATAAAAGCACGAAGGGTGATGCCGTGCACTTTATTTGCTTATTTGTTGATGATGAGAGTAAAAGCACGAAGGGTGATGTCATGCACTTTATTTGCTATTTCATTGACCTAACATTACTTGTTTCTCATTATACTTGTTTTCATTGTTGATTTAATAAATGTTGTTAACTGTTGAGTTCTTCTGTGACATTCCTTGTTGCTTTGTTACTTGGTTATTTCTCGTTATCTTGTGGTGTACATATATATATAGAACTTTACAGGTTTATGTGGGTGTCTGGTCCTAGGCTTGTCACTACTTCACCGGGATAGGCCAGGCACTTACCAGCACATGGGGTCGGTTGTGCTGATACTGCACTTTTGTGCATTTTTGCACAGGTCCAGGTTTCGATCGGGTGCAGCAGCAGTAGATCTTTGGCATGGGAGTTGATCATATTTGAGGCCGAGGTAGCTTGCAGGCGTCCGCAGGCCCGGCGTTTCTTCCTTTAAATTATGTTATTAGCTGTAGTCTCTTTGTTCCGAGACAAACAGATTATGTTATTTTCTTTCAGACCTTTATGTGTAGTATTCAGTAGTAGTTCGTGAGTTGGTGACTCCACGTATTGGGTAGAGGATTTCAGTATTATTTTACCTTGAAACTGCTTATTACTATTTTTATAAAGTCTTCCGCACTTGTTTAATTAAGGTTATGATTTTGGTTGTTAAATTGAGTATGAAATATTGCTAAAAACAGGATAGTGTGAATGAAGTGGCTTGCCTAGCTACCACGAGTAGGCGCCATCACGATCCCGATGTTGGGGGAAAAATCTGGGTCGTGACATCTTCACTACATCAAATGGTGAAGTTTGAATGGGATCAATAAGAGATAGTAGTGCATGGTGAGGAAAATGTTTTTACTGCCATCACGCCATTCGAAGAAGTCGAGCATGACAAAGGTCCTTGGGTGTACCAAGTGATAGCCACTGTGACTGTGAACAAGATATCTGAAGGAGAAAGCATCCCAGTACCCAAAGTAACCCCTGCAGCGGTCATGGTTGCCAAGGAAATGATAAAGAACAGGTTCTCTCTGGGAAAAGGTCTAGGAGTTGCTTTGCAAGGTATAACATAGCTAGTGCATCTTTCGGGTAGCACTAATACTTTCGGCCTAGGTTTCATTCCAATCCTCACCAATATACACAGAGCCAAAAGATTGAAAAAGAAAGGATGGACCCTCCCCAAACCTATCCCAAAACTGTCCTACTCCTTCGTCAAGCCTGGTACACAAAGACGTCTGGGGACTGTCATGCCGGGCCATGCAGAGATAAGGCCAGATGAAGAGCTATTAGCAAGGTTTGAGAGGTTATTTGAAGGCGTGAATATGATAAAGGCAGCCGAGGGAACAAGTAAGATGGATGTTCAGTTCGTTGGACCCCAGATCAAGCTAAATAATTGGGAAGCTACTCCTCTTCCAGTCTGGAGGGAGTTGTGGTAGTTAGCTTTAATGTTCCATCCCTAAATCTGTCTTGTTTCAAAAATTGTAATCCTATGTTCTATCTAGTCAAATGTATCCAAACCTTTTTAACTTTCAAAGTTTAATGAAATGCAATTTCTTTCTTCCTCTATTTTGTAGCCTTATTTTATTTTTATTTTCTTTTCTTGTATAGTCCAGTTTTTGCTGGTTTCAATGATGTGTCATGCATGAAGGATTCCCGGTCCAGTCTTGATAATCAGATAGTTATACAAGAAATTAATAATGAAGTGGAATATGAGGATGATGAAATCTTTGGAGGAAATTAGTAAGGATTTGAGCCACTATGAAGAGAAACCCAAACAAAACTTAAATCATACGGAGTCTATTAATTTGGGATATGAGAAAAATATTCAGGAAACAAAGATTAGTGTGCACTTAGAGGCCTTACTCAGAGAAGACTTGATCAGGCTATTACATGAGTACAATGATATATTTGCTTGGTCTTATGCTGACATGCCAGGACTCAGTACTGATTTGGTGGAACATAAGTTGCCCACTTATCCAGAATGCCGGCCTGTTAAGCAAAAGTTAAGAATGTTCAAAACATATATCAGTGTAAAAAATAAAAGAAGAAGTCAACAAGCAGTTTGAGGCAAAGGTCATACGGGTCACCAAGTATCCCACCTGGTTAGCCAATATTGTACCTGTTCCGAAGAAAGATGGTAAAACCAGAGTGTGCGTTGATTATCGAGACCTCAATAAAGCCAGTCCGAAGGATGATTTTCCATTACCAAACATCCACATATTGATTGATAATTGTGCCAAACATGAGATTGGTTCTTTTGTGGAGTATTATGCGAGTTATCATCAGATCTTGATGGATGAAGAAGATGCAGAAAAGACGACCTTTATCGCACCTTGGGGAACATATTGCTACAGAGTAATGCCATTTGGGTTGAAGAATGCTGGAGCTACATATATGAGAGCAAACCACTATGTTTCATGACATGATACATCGAGAGATTGAGGTGTATGTGGATGATGTTATTATCAAATCCAAAAAGTAGTGTGATCATGTCAAAGACTTGAGGAAGTTCTTCCAGAGGTTTCAGAGATATAATCTCAAGCTCAATCCATCAAAATGTGCTTTGGAGTACTATCAGGAAAGTTATTAGGGTTTGTGGTAAGCCGGCGTGGTATTGAACTAGACCCGTCAAAGATAAAGGGAATTCAGAACTTGCCTCTGCCAAAGAGCAAGAAAGAGGTGATGAGTTTGTTGGGCAGGCTGAATTATATTAGCAGATTTATTGCTCAGCTGGCGTTGACTTGTGAGCCCATTTTCAAATTATTGAAGAAAGATGTTGCGGTGAATTGGACTGAGGAATGTCAAGATGCATTTGACAGAATCAAGGAATATTTGGCCAATCCTCCTGTGTTAGTTCCTCCAGAACCTGGAAAGCCCTTGATCCTTTATTTGACCATATTGGATAATTCTTTTGGCTGTGTATTGGGGCAGCATGATGAAACGGGGAAGAAAGAACAAGCAATATACTATCCCAGTAAGAAATTTACATCTTACAAGGTAAAATGCACTCAACTGGAAAGGACATGTTGTGCTTTAACATGGGTTGCACAAAAGTTGAAACATTACTTGTCAGCTTACATCACTTATCTTATATCTCGTTTGTATCCATTGAAGTACATCTTCTAGAAGCCTATGCCTATAGGAAGGCTTGCTAAATGGCAAATTCTACTTACGGAGTTTGATATTGTTTATGTAACCCGCACTGCAATGAAGGTACAAGCAGTTGCTGATTATCTGGCAGAAAATCTAGTTGATGATGAGTATGAACCGCAAAAGACATATTTTCCTGATGAGGAGACAATGAATATTGAAGAATTGGAACAAGACGAAAAGCCGGGCTGGAAATTATACTTTGATGGTGCTGTTAATAGCAAAGGAGTCAAAATTGGAGCAGTGCTCATCTCAGAAACGGGTCAGCATTATCCTGTTACCGCTCAGCTCCGATTTTTCTGTACTAATAACATGGCCGAATACGAAACATGTATATTAGGATTAAGAATGGCAATAGACATGGGTGTTCAAGAGATTTTGGTCATGGGTGACTCGGATATCTTGATACATCAAATTCAGGGAGAATGGGAGACAAGGGATTTGAAACTTATACTGTACCGACAGTGTCTACATGAACTATCTCAAAGGTTTCAGTCCAAAGAGTTACATCATATCCCAAGAATGCACAATGAAGTTGCAGATGCTCTGGCCATATTGTCGTCCATGTTGCACCATCCGGACAAAGCTTATAGAGATCCATTGCAAATACAAGTTCGTGATCAAAATGCTTATTATTTCACGGTAGAAGAGGAACTTGATTATGAACCCTGGTTCCATGATATTAAAGAATATTTGAGGATGGGAGTGTACCCAGTGCAAGCTACGGGAGATCAGAAAAGGGCTATAAGGCGACTAGCGTGTGGATTCTTCTTCAGCGGAGGGATTGTATACAAGAGAACACCAGATTTGGGTTTATTGAGATGTATAGATGCACAACAGTCCACTACAATCATGGCCGCAATACATGCATGAACTTGTGGACCTCACATGAGTGGATATGTTTTGGCCAAGAAGATACTAAGGGCTGGTTATTATTGGCTCACTATGGAGCGAGATTGCATTAGATATGTACGAAAATACCATCAATGCTAGATACACGGGGACTTGATTCATTCCCCACCATATGTGTTGCATACAATGTCAGCACCATGGCCTTTTGTTGCCTGGGGCATAGACGTCATCGGTCCGATAGAACCCGCAGCATCTAACGGGCACAGGTTTATTCTGGTAGCCATTGATTATTTCACTTAATGGGTGGAGGCGAAGACATTTAAAGTAGTAACAAAGAAGGCAGTAGTGGATTTCGTACATATAAACATCATCTGCCACTTCGGGATTCCCAAGGTGATTATTACGGATAATGGAGCCAAGCTTAACAGTCATCTCATGGCGGAGGCATGTCAGAAGTTTAAAATCTTGCACCATAATTCTACACCTTATCGGCTTAAAGCAAATGGAGCAGTTGAAGTTGCAAATAAGAATATTAAGAAAATTCTTCGAAAAATGGTAGAGGAGTCGAGGCAGTGGCATGAAAAATTACCATTTGCTTTAATGGGTTATCGCACTACTGAACGAACTTCAATTGGTGTAACCCCTTACTCATTGGTGTACGGAACAGAGGTAGTGATACCCGCAAAAATTGAAATACCTTCCCTCCGGATTATAGATGAGGCTGAAATTGATGATGATGAATGGGTAAAGTCACGGTTAGAGCAATTGAGCCTGATCGACGAGAAAAGACTAGCAGCAGTATATGACGGACAGATGTACCAACGGAGGATGGACAGAGCATATAACAAGAAAGTACGTCCACGGCAATTTGAGGTTGGACAATTGGTGTTAAGATGTATTTTACCACACTGGGCCGAAGCAAAAGGAAAGTTTGCTCCTAATTGGCAAGGGTCGTTTATGGTATCCCGGGTATTGTCCAACGGAGCTTTATATCTGACAGACGTAGAAGGAAAATGTGTAGAGACTGCCATTAACTCTGATGCAGTCAAGAGATATTATGTATGATTCCTTTCATGTATACTATTTGTCATATTTTTTGAAATTGAAATGATGAAGGCATTTTATTTCTCTATCCAAACACTTTACCCATCGCTACATCTTTTGAGCCTTATTATATTATTCTTTCGTATGCCTCTCTGAGAATCAATGATGAAGTCAAAATGAAAAAAAAGAGGAAGAAGATTGAAAAAAAAGATATGAAAAAAAGAAAAATATATACAAAAGAAGAAAAACGGGAAAAGTCAAACGACGAAGAAACCTTATGGTATGAACTACGTCTGACTTGATCCCGAAAGGGTACGTAGGCAGCCTCAATGAGGTTCAGTCAGGATAGAAATAAAATCCAAGTTTCCCCAAAATTGAAACTGGGGCAGAAGTTATGTTTTTATGATTCCGAGAGTTGTAATTACTTTGAACCCATTTTTTAAATTTTAGCCTTTATACCCTTCTTTCTAAACCCATCCAAAAGCCACATTACGGTCCAAAGAAAGACCTTCTGATTAATTTCAAGGAAATGGCAATGCTGCGAGAATAAAGGGAAACATATCATGGACAGTACCCGGGAGTTTGAAGATAGAAAATAAAAATAAAATAAAATGAGAGAGTCTTATTGGTGAAAACCCTCACGGGCACTATAAGGCGAATGTAAGTTGAGAGAAAAATAAAAATGATAGAGTCTTACTGGTGAAAACCCCCACGGGCACCATAAGGCGAATGTGAGTTGAGAGAAAATAAAAATGAGAGAGTCTTATTGGTGAAAACCCTAATAGGCACCATAAGGCGAAAGTGAGGAATGACCTGATGAAAAGGAAGCGGCAAGACAAGAAGGGTTTGGGTTAATGAATGGAGAAATCAAAGTCAACAAAGATTTGGTTGGAGAGACTGGTTTGGATATCCAAATGCACAGCCTTCCTACCTAGATAAGTCCTATCTTTTACTTAAAAAATATCCCCACCCCTAAATTCAGGGTCATTGCATTTCATTTTAGGTTTTTAAAACCCGTTGCCATTTAAAAGCTAACTACCAGCTTCTCATATTGGATGGCACAATGATATTGGGTCCTTCAAAGGATAAGAGAAAATAAAATAACACTAGGCGATCATATAGCCAAAGGGAATATAAGAGAAAAAGAAACAAAAGAGAAAACAAAAGGGGATTACAATGAAAGAACTCGGAAGACGATCAAGAAAGAATAGCAAAGCAGTACAAAGCAAGATGAAGCAGATGGTAGAAGCAAGGCCAACAAGAATGCCATTTGCTAACCATCATTTTATAACTAATAAATTGTTCACTCATGAAGACAGGGACAAAAGATTCAAATTCTTACTAATCACTTTAAAGTGAATGTGACCAATGTAGGAGAAGCAATCAAAAGAGGAAGCAACAATAAAGAAAAGAATTCACAATGGAAGAATCAATAATCGGGAACCCACCCGAACAACGAGGAAGCTATTACCTTTTATTTTTAAATTTACATCAAGTTATCAAACTGAGGGAATTTTTTTTTTTTTTGCATTTTTAATTTTCGCATCAGGCGCCTACCTGGATAACAAGGGAATACTTTTTTGCATTTTTAATTTCTGCATCAGGTGCCCACCAGGATAACAAGGGAATGCTTTCTGCATTTTAATTTCTGGATCAGGCGCCCACCTGGATAACAAGGGAATACTTTTCTGCATTTTAAATTTTCGCTCAGGCGCCCACCTGGATAACAAGGGAATACTTTTCTGCATTTTTAATTTCTGCATCAGGTGCCCACCTCGATAACAAGGGAATATTTTCTGCATTTTAATTTCTGCATCAGGCGCCCACCTATATAACAAGGGAATATTTTTCAGCATTTTAAATTTCTGCATCAGGCGCCTACTTGGATAACAAGGAAATATTTTCCGCATTTTTAATTTCTGCATCAGGCGCCCACCTGGATAACAATGGAATATTTTTCTACATTTTAATTTCTGCAACAGGCATCCACCTGGATAACAAGGGAATATTTTCTACATTTTAATTTTCGCTCAGGCGCCCACCTGGATAACAAGGGAATATTTTCTGTATTTTAATTTTCGCTAGGTGCCCACCTGGATAACAAGGGAATATTTTTTTGCATTTTAATTTCTGCATCAGGCGCCCACCTGGATAACAAGGGAATATTTTCTGCATTTTAATTTTCCTCAGGCGCCCCCCTGGATAACAAGAGAATATTTTCTGCATTTTAATTTTTGCTTAGGCGCCCACCTGGATAACAAGGAAATATTTTTCTGCATTTTAATTTCTGCATCAGGCGCCCACCTAGATAACAAGGGAATACTTTTCTGCATTTTTAATTTTTGCATCAGGCGCCCAGCTAGATAACAAGGGAATATTTTTCTGTATTTTAATTTCTGCATCAGGCGCCCACCTGGATAACAATGGAATACTTTTTTGCATTTTAATTTCTACATCAGGCGCCCACCTGGATAACAAGGGAATATTTTCTGTATTTTTAATTTCTCCATCAGGCGCCTACCTGGATAACAAGGAAATATTTTTCTGTTTTTTAATTTCTGCATCTGGCGCCCACCTGGATAACAAGGGAATATTTTCTGCATTTTTAATTTTCGATCAGGTGCCCATCTGTATAACAAGGGAATACTTTCTGCAAAATAAAACTTTTCTTTTCTAACAAGTAATATCATAATATATTGAAAGCCCCATACTGGGGCAGGAAAATTTTTTCTTTATTTTTGTAATAAGCAGGTACCAACACGAAGAACGGAGAAACACATTTTTGAAGTCATACAAGCTGAATGAAGCAATATGTTTGAAGCAAGTTACAAGCAAAAGATTCATCGAAGAATGGAAGATACAAATAAAGAACAAGATGCAAGATGAACGATCAAGGCAATTTAAGATGCAAGACATAGATAGGATTTTTGTAATTTATAGACCATATCTTAGGCTAGCTTCTTTCATTTTACCATGGTGTAATAAGGAGCCAGTCAGCAGTAACAGTAGTAACAACATAAATAACAGTGAAACCACAGTCCCTGGTAGTTCCAGCTACCAAACATTCCCGAACTACACTGATCTGATTCATGTATAGCCTAGGATATGTAGGCAACCTCTGAAGCAGGGTGCAGTCAAAAATATTCAAAAATGCTTCATATGGAATATGCGAGTGGGCAAAAATCCCTCATTACCGCTCACTTGTCTTTGCACTGAAACTCTTCGTGTTCTCGAGCAAAGAGGGGCAGCTATGAGCACGTGATTTTTTGCCCCAAGCAATTAAATTCCAAAATAAAAAATACAAAAATGATTTTTGTTTGCAATTGTTTTGATTAGTGTGTACAAAATACCAGTGTTTGTTTTTAATTGATAAAAATAAAATTTGAAATGAAATACAAAAAGGAAATCAATTGAAAAATATTAAAAAATATAGAAAAATATCGAAAATTAGAAAATCAAGAAAAAAAATACAAAAATCGGAAAATTAAGGAAAAAACATTAATATAAAAAATATAAGGAAAATAAGTATAAAATACAAATAAAAATACAGAAAATTAAATAAAAAACAAAAAAAATATAACAAAAATAATAAAAATACAAAATACAATTCAAAATACTAAAATTGGGCCAAGTACATAATACACTCAGCCCAAATTGACATAACACAGACTAGGGCCAAATAATTGAACCGGCCAGTCTATTAATAAGGCCAAATGACGCCGTATAACATCAAATAATCTGGGCCGTTGATGATTTAAATCAAACGGACCAAGTAAGGTGGTGGCTGTATTAATAAAATGACACCGTATGAATAATTAATCACGACCGTCCATCTCATTTAATCAAACGGACGAGACTAGTGTATCACTTAACCAAACAATGTTGCTTAGGTAGTTAAATCACGACCGTTCAATCATCTAATCTAACGGACCAAATAAAAGACCTCACTAAACCAAACGACAACGTTTTGAGGACAAAAGATCTGGACTATTCATCTAACTAAATCCAATGGTTGAGAAGCAATAATACCATTTCAGTATATATCCCCCAAACCCCCGTTCATTTTTCATTACATACACACTCTCCTCACAAACTAAACCCTAGCCGCCCTTAGATTCTTCTTCTCCCTCCCCTCCTCTCACTAAAGACCACCGGATCCCTATCGGTGGTCACTATTTTGTCACCCTCTCCGGCTCAGGCCAAGCCTCCAAACACCTCTCTTCTTCTTCTAACACTTCTACCTTCATTAACCCTAGGCCAAAACCTACCAGTCTCCATTTCTTGAAATTTCGGTGGTCGGAACCCTAGCCGGCGACCACCAATATATGAACCAGACCTCCAACTTAACACCATAGAACCGTCTTGAGACAATCTATCACCCCATCATAGTCCAATACCTCGAATCTAACCCTAACTCTTTGATTATTAGAAAATATCTGTCACGACCCTAGTTCACCAATTGTGAACGTCGTGATGGCACCCAGTCCCCACGACTAGGTAAGCCTAACACGTTGCGGAATCTATAAATTATAATTACTTAAGTAAGAAACAGCGGAAAATAACATAAAAGATATGTAATCCGTGCCACTTGGCACATACATCCGTCACACAATAAATAAACACTACCAAGATCCGGAACCCCACGGTAACACAGACTAAAAGGGAAATACAACCGTGGCTCTATGTGTAAAGAGTATCTAACAACGAAATGAAGAAAAATGTCAACTAGTAATACTAGAATAGAAGGGAAGCCTCCGGATCCGCGGACGTAGCAGATCATACCTCGAAGTCTCCCCAAGCGCTGCTGAATCACCTGATATGAGCCTGTCCTGATGTACCTGGATCTCCACAACAAAAGTGTGCAGAAGAGTAGCGTGAGTACACCACGGCGGTACTCGGTAAGTGCCAAGCCTAACCTCGATGGAGTAGTGACGAGGAAGGTCAGGGCCCTACTGAGAAACAATAATATAATGATGAAAACAAAAATAAACAGTTTATATGATGATAATTTCCGAAATAACAACATTATGATAATTACTGCAACTGTCTACGATTAAGCTAATAACAAATAACCAACTCAAATAAACAAATCCAGGATCTGTGGGAATTGAACCCACAGTCCCATTCTCAGTACCTCCGGGTCTCCGGGAATCGAACCCGCAGCCCATGTCTCAATAATATCTCAATAACTCAGGATCTCCGGGAATCGAACCCGCAGTCCACATCTCAATAATATATCAATAGCGCAGGATCTCCGGGAATCGAACCCGCAGTCCATATCTCAATAACTTGGGATCTCCGGGAATCGAACCCGCAGTCCACAAACAATATCACTCCGGGTCTCTGGGAATCGAACCCACAGCCCTGGGATCTCCGGGAATTGAACCCGCAGTCCACCAACACATCAAATAAGGAAAACACACAGAGAGAATATAATATGTTAAATTACAACTTCACCGAAATTAGTGCCAACAATTTATCAAGAGTTCAAGTAAATCAACTAGGCAATTAAACATGTTGAATCCTAGCTAATCATGCTTTTCTAAGTAATACCGGGTAATGGTAACGCTTTTATTAGCTAAGAGCAGGAATATCACTAATCAGACAATTCAAGTAAAGTGTGTGTTACAACAACCAGCGCATGTACACGCCGTCACCTCGCGTACAAGGCATTTAAACTATCACATAATGTCCTAGGGGTGAAAGTTCCCCCACACGAGGTTAGACAAGCCACTTACCTCAATTACGGTACAAAACCGCTAAGTAATAACCCTCTTGCCACGAATGTCGGCCTCCACAAGAGTAGAATCTGATAAAAATCAATAGAATCACATCAAAATAGGCCAATTGGGCATTACCCAATCAAATTAACTCAAAATTCACCAAAACCCACAAGTTGCCAAAACCCGACTTTCGGTACGCTTAACGAAAATTCACGAAAGTTATATATTCGGAACCCTTGTTTCAATACGAGTCTATGCATATAAAGTTTACCAAATTCGGACTCCGTTTGCCCACTCAAAACCTTGATTTTCTAAAGGTTTTGGTCTAGGGTGAAAACCCCCATTAATTACCCAAATTCCTCCATTTTCATGAAAAACTTGCATAATATTATCAACAACAATCATAATTGGAGTCCATAATTGATTACCTAAAGAAACCCCTTGAATCTCCCTTCAAAATCGCCCAAATCGCCCCTTAAGCCGAGACCCAAAATGTGTGAAATGTTCTGAAATTTTTCTAACTTCTGGATACACTTACTTACAGCGATTTTCGCTTCTGCGGAACATTTTCCGCTTCTACGCATCCGTATCCGCGACCAAAGGGTCGCTTCAGCGGTTCCGGGCCTGGCCGGCCATTTCCGCTTCTGCGAACAAGAGGGCCGCTTAAGCGGATCCGCTTCTGCGAAGAAGCTTCCGCTTCTGCGGACATATCCGCCTCTGCGCATAATTGACCGCTTCTGCGGTCTCGCCCAAACGGTAAGATGTCCGCTTCTGCGGACCATGTCCATTTCTCCCCGTCCGCTTCTGCGATCACTGGCTCGCACCAGCGACCCCGCTTCAGCGGATTGGCTTCCGCTTCTGCGGAAATAGCCGCTCCTGCGCATCTCGTCCGCTTCTGCGGGACACGCTCCTGCGCCCAAAATTCCGCAGGAGCGGAAACAACAGAAGCAGGATCCCAACCTGCAATTCTTCCACAATTTCTCCTGTTTAACCATCCGAAATCACCCCGAGGCCCCGGGACCTCATCCAAACATACCAACACATCTTAATACCTTATTCGAACTTGCTCAAATCCTCAAAACACGTCTAACAACATCAAATCCCATAATTCACATCGAATTCAAGCCTAAATTTCTTAAAACTTTCCGAATTGCACATTCGATCAAAAACCCGTCCAAACGACGTCCGAATGACCTAAAAATTTGCGGACATATCCAAAATCACATAACGAAGCTACGAAATTGTCGGAATTCCATTCCGACCCCGGATCAAAATCTCACCTATCGATCGGATTCGCCAAAATTTCAACCTTCGGCATTTCAAGCCTAATTGAGCTACGGACCTCCAAAATACATTCCGAACGCGCTCCTAACCCCGAAATCACCTAACGGAGCTAATGGAACCATCGGATTTCCGTTCCGAGATCGTCTTAACACTGTTCCGGCTACGGACCGTTTTTTAGTTTCAAAGCTCTTATTTAGGGACTAAGTGTCCCAAAATGCTCAAATTTTCGGAACCGACTCTCCCGGCAACCCACAATAGCAGAAATGAACTTAGGGGAATAGTTAAATTAGGGATTGGGGCGTAATTTTCTAAAACGACCGGTCGGGTCGTTACATCTTCCACACTTAAAGATTCGTTCGTCCTCGAACGAGCATAGAAAACATACCTGGAGTAGTGAAAAGATGAGGGTACTGGCTGCGCATATCCTGTTCGGTCTCCCAAGTCGCCTCCTCGACCGGCTGGCCCCGCCACTGAACCTTTACCGAAACGATGTTCTTTGACCTTAGCTTTCTGACTTGCCTGTCTAGAATGGCTACTGGCTCCTCAACATAAGACAGATCCTTGTCTAGCTGAACGGATGTGAAATCCAACACGTGCGACGGGTCACCATGGTATCTCCGGAGCATGGAGACATGAAATACGGGGTGAACTCCGGCTAGGCTAGGAGGTAAGGCCAACTCATAAGCAACCTCCCCAACACGCCTCAAAATCTCAAAAGGGCCAATAAATCTGGGACTCAGCTTCCCTTTCTTCCCAAACCTCATAACGCCCTTCATGGGCGAGACTCGAAGCAGAACCCGCTCACCAACCATAAAAGCCACATCGCGAACCTTCTTGTCCGCATAACTCTTCTATCTAGACTGGGCTGCACGAAGTCTGTCCTGAATCACCTTGACCTTGTCCATAGCCTCCTGAACCATATCAGTACCTAGCAACCTGGCCTCGCCCGGCTCAAACCAACCCACGGGAGACCTGCACCTCCTACCATATAGGGCCTCGTACGGTGCCATCTGAATACTAGACTGGTAGCTGTTGTTATAAGCAAACTCCGCCAGTGGCAAGAAGTGATCCCATGAACCTCCAAACTCAATCACGCACGCACGGAGCATATCCTCCAAAATCCGAATAGTGCGCTCGGACTGCCCATCAGTCTGGGGGTGAAATGCTGTGCTCAGCTCCACCCGAGTACCTAACTCCTGCTGTACAGCTCTCCAGAACCGTGAAGTGAACTGGGTGCCTCTATCTGAAATGATGGAAACTGGAATACCATGCAGCCGAACTATCTCCTTGATATAGATCTCCGCCAGTCGCTCCGATGAATAAGTAGTACTCACCGGTATAAAATGGGCGGACTTGGTCAGCCGATCCACAATAACCCAAATAGAATCAAACTTCCTAATAGTCCGTGGAAGCCCAGATACAAAGTCCATGGTGATGCGCTCCCATTTCCATTCGGGAATCTCAATTCGCTGCATCAATCCACCCGGACGCTGATGCTCATACTTCACCTGCTGGCAGTTGAGGCATCCGGAAACATAATCAACTATATCCCTCTTCATCCGCCTCCACCAGTAATGCTGTTTCAAGTCCTGATACATCTTTGCGGCTCCCGGATGGATGGAATACCGCGAGCTATAGGCCTCTGCTAGAATCATCTCTCGAAGATCATCTACATTGGGCACACAGATGCGCCCCTGCATCCTCATAACTCCATCATCTTCGATGGTAACATCTCGAGCATCACCACGCCGAACTCTATCCTAAAGGACAAGCAAATGAGGGTCGTCGAGCTGACGCTCCCTGATGCGGTCAAATAGAGAAGACCGAGAAACCACACATGCCAGAATCCGGCTGGGCTTCGAAAGATCCAATCTAACAAATTGCCTGGCTAAAGCCTGAACATCCATCGCCATAGGCCTCTCTGAAGCTGGTAGATATGCCAAACTCCCCAAACTCTCTGCTCGACGACTCAAGGCATCGACAACCACATTAGCCTTGCCCGGATGATAAAGGATAGTAATATCATAGTCCTTCAGTAGCTCCAACCATCTCCTCTAACGCATATTCAGGTCCTTCTGCTTAAGCAAGTGCTGCAAGCTCCGGTGATCGGTGTAGATCTCACAAGGAACCCCATATAAATAATGACGCCAAATTTTCAAGGCGTGAACAATGGCAGCTAGCTCCAAATCATGAACATGGTAATTCTTCTCATGCACCTTCAGCTGTCTCGACGCGTAGGCAATCACCCTACCGTCCCGCATCAATACCGCACCGAGTCCAACTCGTGAGGCATCACAATATACGGTATAGGACCCCGTACCTGTAGGCAACATCAATATAGGGGCCGAAGTCAAAGCTGTCTTGAGCTTCTGAAAGCTCGCCTCACACTCGTCTGTCCACCGAAAAGGGGCACCCTTTTGGGTCAATCTAGTCATAGGTGCTGCAATCGAAGAGAACCCCTCTACGAAACGACGGTAGTAGCCCGCCAAACCAAGGAAACTGCGAATCTCAGTAGCGGAGGAGGGTCTGGGCCAACTCCGCACGGCCTCCACCTTCCTCGGATCTACTCGAATACCATCACTCGACACCACGTGGCCCAAAAATGCCACTGAACTCAACCAGAATTCACATTTAGAGAACTTAGCATAAAGCTGCTTCTCCCTCAGGATCTGAAGCACTATCCTCAAATGCTGCTCGTGCTCTTCCCGGCTCCGAGAATATACTAGAATATCATCAATGAAGACAATCACGAACGAGTCCAGATAAGGCCTGAACACACTGTGCATCAAATGCATAAATGCTGCTGGAGCATTAGTCAACCCAAAAGACATCACGAGGAACTCATAGTGACCATACCGGGTCCCGAAGGCAGTCTTCGGGATATCTGGCTCCCGAATCTTCAGCTGGTGATACCCAGAGCGCAAATCAATCTTAGAGAACACATGTGCGCCCTGTAACTGGTCAAATAAATCATCAATACGGGGCAAAGGATACCGGTTCTTCACTGTAACCTTATTCAGCTGACGATAGTCAATACACATACGCATAGAACCGTCCTTTTTCTTCACAAACAATACAGGAGCACCCCAAGGCGAAACACTGGGTCGAATAAAACCCTTGCCCAATAACTCCTGTAACTGATCCTTCAACTCCTTTAATTCGGGAGGAGCCATACGGTACGGTGGAATAGAAATGGGCTGAGTGCCCGGCAACAAGTCAATAGCAAAGTCAATATCTCTGTCGGGCGGCATGGCCGGAAGATCAGCTGGAAATACATCAGCAAAGTCACGTACCACATGAACAGAATCAATAGAGGGAGTGTCAATACCGACGTCCCGCACATAGGCTAGATAAGCAGCACACCCCTTCTCAACCATACGCTGAGCTCTGAGAAAAGAAATAACACGGCTAGGGGTGTGATCTAGAGTACCACTCCACTCAATACGTGGAATGCCTGGCATAGCCAGCGTCACGGTCTTGGCGTGACAATCAAGAATAGCATAATGGGGCGACAACCAGTCCATGCCCAGAAATAATATCAAAATCGACCATCCCGAGCAACAATAGATCCGCTCTGGTCTCAAAATCACAAATGGTAACCAAACACGACCGATATACATGGTCCACCGCCAAAGAATCACCCACCGGAGTGGAAACATAAATGGGGGCACTCAAAGAATCCCGAGGCACACCCAGATGAGAAGCAAAGTAAGAAGGCACATATGAAAAAGTGGAACCAGGGTCGAATAGAACCGATGCCTCCCTGCGACTGACCAGAATAATACATGTGATAACAGAGTCAGATGCAACAGCCGCCGCGCGATCGGGAATAGCATAGAATCTGGCCTGTCCTCCTTCTCGAGGGCGGCCTCTGGCACCCTGACCCCCTCCCCTAGCTGACTGGGCAGGTGGAATAGCAGCTGGAGCTGGAATGATAGCCTGCTGACCCTGAGAGCCACGCTGATGCTGCGAAGACTGGTGAGGTGCTCCCCTCCTACGCTTGGGGCACTCCCTAACCAGGTGGCGAGTATCCCCGCACTCAAAACAAGCTCTGAGAGGACGCGGTGGTTGTGACTGTCCGGCCTCACCCCCACTAGTCTGACCCCTGGAAGGACCCCGCGCAGGAGGTGCACTGGAAACTGGGGGAGCATAATAAGGCTCTTGTGGTGCTGGAAGACCCGGAGTGCTACCGGCTGCGGGCAATGCTGAGTGAACTGGATGACCGGAATAACCCCTGCCAAAACGACCGACTGCTGAAGTACGGGCACCAGAGAAATGGCCCGACTCACGAGACCTCTTGGCCTCTCTATCTCCCCGCTCTCTAGGGAGCATACTCTCGATCCTCCCGGCAATGCTAACTGCCTGCTGATAAGATATATCTGTCTCCAACTCTCTGGCCATGCTGGACCGGATCGGCGGAATCAGGCCCTCAATAAATCTCCGCACTCTCTCCCGAACCGTGGCTACCAAGGCCGGTGCATGCCTGGCTAGACGGGTGAAACTGATGGCATACTCCGATACTGACAAGGAACCCCTGTCGCAATCTCTCAAACTCCGAGCGCCAAGAATCCCTAAGGCTCTGGGGAACAAACTCCGTCAAAAACAGATTTGAAAACTGCGTCCAGGTCAACGAAGCGGACTCCTCCGGACTATCCAACTCATACGTGCGCCACCAATCATAAGCGGTCCCACGAAACTGAAACGTAGTGAAGGAAACCCCGCTGGTCTCCACAATCCCCATAGTACGAAGAATACGATGACACTCCTCTAGAAAACCCAATGCATCATCTGAAACCAGACCACTAAACACTGGAGGGTCATATTTCTTGAACCTCTCCAATCTACGCTGCTCGTCCTCAGAGGCAGCCGGTCCACCTCCTGGTTGTGCTGGGGCGGCAGGAGGCATAACCAAAACATCTGGAACATGTCCCACCGGCACACGCTGCTCCGGTGTAATGGATACGGGAGTCTGGGCCCCTCCCCCGGCCTGAGAGGTAGCTGCAACAAGAGGAAGCAATCCTGCCTGGGCTAAAGTGGTATACATGCTCATGAACTGAGCCAGGGTCTCCTGTAGTGCTGGAGTAGTAGCAGCTGTAGTCGGTGTACCAGGTGCCTGCGCTCCAACCTGGTCTACCGGTGGCACCTCAGCGGCAGCGCGCGATGGTGCTGTGGCTGCACCTCGGGCGCGTCCTCGTCCTCTACCTCGGCCCCGGCCTCTGACGGCAGCAACAGGGGGCGCGGGTACCTGATCATCGCGGTTAGCTCGTGTCCTCACCATCTGTGAGAGAATAGAAAGCAGTAGTTTAGATTTTTGATGCCAAAAATGTCGCACGACAAGGAATCCAAAAGAAATGAAGAGTTTCCTAAACGGTTACATAGCCCCTCGTAGATAAATACAGACGTCTCCGTATCGATCAGCGAGACTCTAAGTAACCGGTCTGTGTCCCGTGACTCCTATGAACCTAGTGCTCTGATACCAACTTGTCACGACCCTAGTTCACCAATTGTGAACATGTCGTGATGGCACCCAGTCCCCACGACTAGGTAAGCCTAACACGTTGCGGAATCTATAAATTATAATTACTTAAGTAAGAAACAACGGAAAATAACATAAAAGATATGTAATCCGTGCCACTTGGCACATACATCCGTCACACAATGAATAAACACTACCAAGATCCGGAACCCCACGGTAACACAGACTAAAAGGGAAATACAACTGTGGCTCTATGTGTAAAGAGTATCTAACAACGAAATGAAGAAAAATGTCAACTAATAATACTAGAATAGAAGGGAAGCCTCCGGATCCGCGGACGTAGCAGATCATACCTCGAAGTCTCCCAGAAAGCTGCGGAATCACCTAGTACGAGCCTGCTCTGATGTACCTGGATCTGCACAACAAAAGTGTGCAGAAGAGTAGCATGAGTACACCACGGCGGTACTCGGTAAGTGCCAAGCCTAACCTCGATGGAGTAGTGACGAGGTAGGTCAGGGCCCTACTGAGAAACAATAATATAATGATGAAAACAAAAATAAACAGTTTATATGATGATAATTTCCGAAATAACAACATTATGATAATTACTGCAACTGTCTACGATTAAGCTAATAACAAATAACCAACTCAAATAAACAAATCCAGGATCTGTGGGAATTGAACCCACAGTCCCATTCTCAGTACCTCCGGGTCTCCGGGAATCGAACCCGCAGCCCATGTCTCAATAATATCTCAATAACTCAGGATCTCCGGGAATCGAACCCGCAGTCCACATCTCAATAATATATCAATAGCGCAGGATCTCCGGGAATCGAACCCGCAGTCCATATCTCAATAACTCGGGATCTCCGGGAATCGAACCCGCAGTCCACAAACAATATCACTCCGGGTCTCTGGGAATCGAACCCACAGCCCTGGGATCTCCGGGAATTGAACCCGCAGTCCACCAACACATCAAATAAGGAAAACACACAGAGAGAATATAATATGTTAAATTACAACTTCACCGAAATTAGTGCCAACAATTTATCAAGAGTTCAAGTAAATCAACTAGGCAATTAAACATGTTGAATCCTAGCTAATCATGCTTTTCTAAGTAATACCGGGTAATGGTAACGCTTTTATTAGCTAAGAGCAGGAATATCACTAATCAGACAATTCAAGTAAAGTGTGTGTTACAACAACCAGCGCATGTACACGCCTTCACCTCGCGTACAAGGCATTTAAACTATCACATAATGTCCTAGGGGTGAAAGTTCCCCCACACGAGGTTAGACAAGCCACTTACCTCAATTCCGGTACAAAACCGCTAAGTAATAACCCTCTTGCCACGAATGTCGGCCTCCACAAGAGTAGAATCTGATAAAAATCAATAGAATCACATCAAAATAGGCCAATTGGGCATTACCCAATCAAATTAACTCAAAATTCACCAAAACCCACAAGTTGCCAAAACCCGACTTTCGGTACGCTTAACGAAAATTCACGAAAGTTATATATTCGGAACCCTTGTTTCAATACGAGTCTATGCATATAAAGTTTACCAAATTCGGACTCCGTTTGCCCACTCAAAACCTTGATTTTCTAAAGGTTTTGGTCTAGGGTGAAAACCCCCATTAATTACCCAAATTCCTCCATTTTCATGAAAAACTTGCATAATATTATCAACAACAATCATAATTGGAGTCCATAATTGATTACCTGAAGAAACCCCTTGAATCTCCCTTCAAAATCGCCCAAATCGCCCCTTAAGCCGAGACCCAAAATGTGTGAAATGTTCTGAAATTTTTCTAACTTCTGATACACTTACTTACAACGATTTTCGCTTCTGCGGAACATTTTCCGCTTCTACGCATCCGTATCCGCGACCAAAGGGTCGCTTCAGCGGTTCCAGGCCTGGCCGGCCATTTCCGCTTCTGCGAACAAGAGGGCCGCTTAAGCGGATCCGCTTCTGCGAAGAAGCATCCGCTTCTGCGGACACGTCCGCCTCTGCGCATAATTGACCGCCTCTGCGGTCTCGCCCAAACGGTAAGATGTCCGCTTCTGCGGACCATGTCCATTTCTCCCCGTCCGCTTCTGCGATCACTGGATCGCACCAGCGACCCCGCTTCAGCGGATTGGATTCCGCTGCTGCGGAAATAGCCGCTCTTGCGCATCTCGTCCGCTTCTGCGGACACGCTCCTGCGCCCAAAATTCCGCAGGAGCGGAAACAACAGAAGCAGGATCCCAACCTGCAATTCTTCCACAATTTCTCCCGTTTAACCATCCGAAATCACCCCGAGGCCCCCGGGACCTCATCCAAACATACCAACACATCTTAATACCTTATTCGAACTTGCTCAAATCCTCAAAACACGTCTAACAACATCAAATCCCATAATTCACATCGAATTCAAGCCTAAATTTCTTAAAACTTTCCGAATTGCACATTCGATCAAAAACCCGTCCAAACGACGTCCGAATGACCTAAAAATTTGCGGACATATCCAAAATCACATAACGAAGCTACAGAAATTGTCGGAATTCCATTCCGACCCCGGATCAAAATCTCACCTATCGATCGGATTCGCCAAAATTTCAACCTTCGGCATTTCAAGCCTAATTGAGCTACGGACCTCCAAAATACATTCCGAACGCGCTCCTAACCCCGAAATCACCTAACGGAGCTAATGGAACCATCGGATTTCCGTTCCGAGATCGTCTTAACACCTGTTCCGGCTACGGACCGTTTTCTAGTTTCAAAGCTCTTATTTAGGGACTAAGTGTCCCAAAATGCTCAAATTTTCGGAACCGACTCTCCCGGCAACCCACAATAGCAGAAATGAACTTAGGGGAACAGTTAAATTAGGGATTGGGGCGTAATTTTCTAAAACGACCGGTAGGGTTGTTACAACGAGTACCCAAAAACAAAAACCCTTCAAAACCTTACCCTAAGTCTTTGACTACCCCTCACATACCCAAATCAGACTTCCAAGAGTCTATTTGGGAGATTTGTCATTTAAAGAGACCACAAGTCTCTGAAATGCTGAAAAATCAAGAAAGAAGAAAGAAAATGAAAGAAAGAAGAAAGAAAGAAGAAAGAAAGAAGAAAAGAAAGATAGAAAAGGAAAAAGGAAAAAAGAAGGAAAAACCCTAAAGCTATGTACTCTGAAAACTTGCTTCTGTTCAGTGTCTCTTTTGTGTGTTCTTACCTGTTTAATACCTGGATCTATTTAAAAAATCCATATGCATGATAAAAGTGATTAAATGCCATGAATCCATCTCTGCGCTATACTTTGCTCTTATGTGTTCATACTTGTTAGACCTGAGGTTATTACATGTATGCCTGAATTAAGTATTTTAAAGTTCTGATATAGATACTTGTAAATCATGTGCTATTAGTTATTTTTATGTTATTGTTCAATAGATCCTATCTCGACTAGAGTTTTGATTAGTTGGAATTCAACAATTATCAATCTGTCTCTCCGAGTTCTGATTAATTTGAAAGTTAGTCGTAATTAGGGCTATTTGTATGTTGGTTTCTTCTGAACTTCTGAGTGCTTATGCACCCTTTGCTTATATGTGTAAATGTCTATTGTGGTTATGTTTGCAACACAGTATGAGCCTTTAGTTAATGGCTATCTTTGTAATAGTGGTTAATTTTGGAAAGGTTATAAAGTCTGGAACTGGCTAATTTTTAAAACGAGTCTTAGAGGGTTATATTTTAAATACATTCAATTACCCAAGTCTTGGCAGACCTAATACTGGTCGGGTTTAAATGCAAAGGATAAAAGGGGAAGGTGAATTGGTATTTCTGTAGATTACATATAGCTAATAGGGGAATATACGACTTTAATGCCCGATTTTTATGAAAATACATGAACAATAAAGGGTAGACTAGGCATAGTTAAAAGGTAATTGTGTAATATACCTTAGCAAGTGATGGCAACTAGGTAAAATCTTCCCAATAGAACAATAAGGAACAACGTAGAACCTTCTAGCAGATGTTCAAGTGCATTTCGTTAAAATTCTGCTATACTTAATTGAATTAATTGAAAAAAAATTGGGGAGAGAAATAGAAATAACTAATTCAAAATTCTCCCAAAATTTACTTTATAAATAGGTTGTTTCAAGCCTGAAAAGGGGGTTCAAAAATTTTCACATTTTACTGGTTAGATTTTTGGGGTTCAACTCTTGGGGTTCCAGCTTTAGAAGTTTGAAATTAGGTCCGATTTCGGTTCTAAGTTCTGAATTTCAGAGTTTGAGGATTCACAATCTAAGAGTTCTAATCTTCAGAACTCTACTGGTCTTCTACTTAGTATTCAATTCGAGTATTATTCCTCGAGGTATTTGCTGGTTGTCTACTGAGTTTGGAAGCTTGTTGTGTTAATATCTGCTCCTGTTTGCTGTTGATATTTGGCTGCTGCTATTGCTGATTTCTCTTCTCCTTCATCCCCTTAGAACTCATCAATTTACTTTCATTTGATCAGGTACACTACTATCTCTTGAAGGTGTAATTGAAACATGATGAAGGAATGAAATTATAGATTAATTTGCTGAAGCTGTATTTCTGTTTTTCTTATATTTGTAGTTATAATTTTAGATCTCTTGTAATTCATTTAGGAATGGGTTGTAATGAGTAATAGACTGTATGAACTCGATTAGATTAAAGTAGTAGTAGATAATACTATAGTAAACGCATCTAGTAGGTTAGATATAACTATCACCTAAATCTAAAACTAAAACTGGCTAAAACACAGCTAATACACTTAGATATATAAATATGTTCTCAAATTAGACATATAAAATTAGTACTTAGCTATTTTGTTTGTTGAGTTCTGAACGAGAATCATTTAATTCAAAAAGTATAAGTAGTTTTGAAGTTCCAAATGTATTACTGCCTATCTTTACTAGAAATGATTTATATACAGATTTGCTTTCAGACTTTGTGATTTGATAACAGTAGTTCAAGCATGCTTAGTTAAATTAGTATATTGTTTTTCTTCAGTTAAAAATAAAGTGACAAAAATAATCCTGCAACTAGTATCATGATAACGATTTGAATATCCGATTCTGCCATGTAGAACAATGACATTGATATAAACTACTGTGTTAGAATTCTTAATTAATTGTTAAATACAAAAATCAGTAGTGACTAAGTGAAATTTGGCGTTTAATCTGTTTACTGTTACATTCATAAGTTCTGTTAAAAATGATAATTAGTTCATGTCAAGCTTTAAATGTGAACGATTTGGGCCTCAACGGGAAATCAGGCCTGGATCGAATTGAAATTGCATTCATGCCTTCGAATATGAACAAAAATATATGTTGGGCTCTAGAGGCCCAGTTTTATTTGATTATATATATATATATATATATATATATATATTAATTGTTAAATACAAAAATCAGTAGTGACTAAGTGAAATTTGGCGTTTAATCTGTTTACTGTTACATTCATAAGTTCTGTTAAAAATGATAATTAGTTCATGTCAAGCTTTAAATGTGAACGATTTGGGCCTCAACGTGAAATCAGGCCTGGATCGAAGTGAAATTGCATTCATGCCTTCGAATATGAACAAAAATATATGTTGGGCTCTAGAGGCCCAGTTTTATTTGATTATATATATATATATATATATATATATATATATATATATATATATATAGGCGTTATATACGCACCACATATACGCACCACCACCTAATCAGCTGGTATACATTGATAATTTTACCACAATGGCTGAGATGATATGATGGGATGCCCTTAGAGACCTGATGATATTATGAAACATGTACTTATGCATGACATGGCATTCATACGCATAGCATAGACACTATAATTATTTCCGAGGGGTATAATAAAATTGTAGTTGAATCAAATAATCCGTCTTATGTTCATGTTTTTTTTCCTTGATGTCTTATGTTCATGTTACTAATTTTATTTTTACGAATACCTTTAGTTATCTTTAAGTGATCAATTTATTTTAATTTAAAAGAAAATTCAATTTAAATTTTACTTCAGAAAAGAGTTTGTTTGCCTTGAGGTACGCTTTTACTTAATATGGAAATCACGTTCCATAAAGGTGGGGTTGAAAAAAAAGGTTTTAAATTTTGTCAAAGCATATGGTTATCTCATTTTTGTTTTAAAAATTAAATGGTGAAAGGAGAAACATGGGACATAGCCATTAATGTTTGCTGAAACGTTGGACTATATACAATGTCATTATTTGGACACGTATAGATAATAAGTTTGACGAACTCTAATATTAAATGAGATTGACATTCACCGAAGGATCGGTAAAACTTTACCTCTTTCGGAGTGCAGCCGAGTCAATGAGTCATCGCATAAGTATTTTGCTACAGACTTTGGGTAGGCCGGTATCCTGTCCTGTTTGATGACAAATAATCTTAGAAGCTTTGTAGATAGAGATTTAGATTGTACAATATGCCAGAGGCCTTGACAGCCCATATGTATTCATGTTTTAAGAATATTGGTTCATTAGCATAACATTTGCCCACTTACAATTATACATTATGAGTTGTGGAAATGTTTTCCCATGATAATTACAAAAGTAACGAATGAGTTACAAAGTGGTTCGCTCGGGCCAGTGTGGCACCAGGTGCCAACCACGCCTCCACATGTTTGGGGCATGACAGCAAGGCTGCCCATACTAGTTGACTTCCTACTCAAAGTGTCGGCCACTATATTGGCTTTCCTAGGATGATACAAGATGGTGATATCATAGTCTTTCAATAGCTCCAACCACCTTCTCTGCCTCAAATTGAGCTCCTTTTGCTTGAATAAATACTGAAAAATCTTATGATCCGTGAACATCGCGCATGACACGCCATATAAATAATGCCTCCAAATCTTCAGCGCATGAACAATGGTTGCTAGCTCCTAATCATAAACTGGATAATTCTTCTCGTGAATCTTCAAGTGCCACGAAGTATATGTAATAACCTTGCATTCTGTATCAACACCACACTAAGTCCAATACGATATGCATCATAATATACTATATATGGCCCTGAACCTATGGGCAAAATTAACACCGGCGCCAAAGTCAAAGCTATCTTGAGCTTCTAAAAGTTTTCCTCATACTCGTCCGACCACTTCAATGGGGCACCTTTCTAGGTCAACCTGATCATTGGGGCTGCTATAGATGAAAACCCCTCCAAAACCCGACCGGTAATAACCTGCCAAACCCAAGAAACTCCAGATCTCTATAACTGATGTGGGTCCAGGCTAGTCCTTAACTGCATTAATCTTCTTAGGATCCACCTGAATACCCTCCGTTGATATAACATGGCCCAAAAAAGTAATTGAACTCAACCAAAACTCACATTTTGAAAACTTAACATACAACTGGTTGTCTCTCAGAATCTAAAGAACAATCCAAAGATGTTGCTCATGCTCCTGTCGGCTGCGGGAGTAGATCAATGAAGGCAATCACAAAGGAATCCGGATACGTCTTGAACACTTGGTTCATCAAATCACTAGAAACTTATAATGCCTGTACCGAGTGCGAAAAATTGTCTTAGGGACATCGAATGCCCTAATCCTCAACTGATGGTTGCCAGATCTTCAATCAAACTTTGAAAATACTTTGACACCCTAAATCCGATCAAACAAATCATCAATCCTTGACAATGGATACTTTTTCTTGATTGTGACGTTGTTCAACTTCCGATAATCTCTGCACATCCTCATCGATCCATCCTTCTTTTAAACAAATAATACTGGCGCATGCCAGGGAGACACTAGCTATAATAAAGCCATAATCAAGCAAGTCTTGCAACTGCTCCTTTAATTTTTTCAACTCTGGCAGGGCTATGCGATACAAAGGAATAAAAATGGGATGAGTGCCCGGAGACAAATCAATGCAAATGTCTATATCCTTATCAGGTGGCTTCTCTGACAGGCCTGTAGGAAATACCTCTGGAAAAGGCCGATCATCACAAACTCAACCCTTAGGAAGAGTGGGCGCTAACTACTTTAACCCGATAGTGGTTTTTCGGGGTCAATTCTTCAGGGAGCTCGATATTGGAGTCAAGTATTTATAAAGACTAACAAAGTGTTGTAGCTCCTAATTTGACTTGGTTTTCTTTGATTATCACCTAAAGATATTGACTACAGTTATAAACTAGATTGTGCTAAATTATAATTCTCAGGTGTATGCAATAAGGAGAAAACACTAGGGTCGTAGCACTTGCCTAGGTGACTAATTAACGGGTATAGAATTTCAATACAAGGATGACAACATGGGATATATGGATAACCGTTGCACTTAGCACTCACTCTCACACCTCTCAGTAGAGAGAGTGATCGTGCCCAATTTAACCTCTCAAGACCAATCGGGTAGGCTAATTTTCCCAAACAACTAATGATTCAAGTAGGGTAATTACTCGCTCGAGCTTTAACCCATTACTTGGGACTACCATTCTCATGGGTCCATCCCAAATCCTTGTTGGGTTGATTGAGAGGTCATAAACTCTCTTTCTCAAGTAAAGTCAAAACTCACTAAGCTAGACTTAGTGTTTGAAACCACCAAATCTAAGTGAAAATATACAATCAACCCAAATACCAAACACCCAATATCATCCAAGCATTAAGCAAAACACCGATTAATTACCGACACTAGGGTTGTGCCGCAACCCTAGCTAATGGGTTTAGCTAGACATGGAAATAGTAGAAAAAGGAGAAGTAATAGTAAAAATTGACATACCAATGAACTACAAATTTAATACACTTGAATCCACGTTCAAAACTAAGGAAAATAGCCCAAAATATGCAAATAAACATTGCCTCGTGCTCAACTGCTCGTACAATGTAAAAGACTTAACCTAAAAAAGTAAAATATTCTATTTATACTACCCAAAACAAATTGGACACAAATGCCCCTGAAGGTCTGTTGCGGACCGCATGAAAATGACACATGGACGCATAGGGTAAAAGGTCTTCAGTAGTTGAGCTTTTGGAACTTGGACGCGGACCGCCTAGAAATGCCACGCGGCCGCGTAGGTTGAGTCACGCGGACTGCATGGAAATGTTGCGCGGTCGCACTATTGATTGTTCTTCAATGTTGGCTCTGTGATCATTCACCTACGCGGACCGCACTATTTTGGTGTCCGACCGCGTGGGATTGTGCCTTTGAATTTGAGCCTCTGTTTCTTCATCATTGCGGACCACGTAGAAATGGATGCGGTCCGCATGGAATTGTGTCCAAATTCCGGTTCTCTGATCCTTACTTGTGCGTCCGCGTGGCAAAAACGTGCGGACCACACAGGTTCCTTGACTTGGTTATTTTCAGGATATTGTGCAGCCGCATGACAAAAGGTTGCGGTCCGCACAAGTCTTTTAACTCACACTTTAGCTCATCTCTTGACGCTTGGCATATTTCACTCCTTCCTGAGCTGGTTTGTGATCTTTAACATCTAGTCGCGCAAACCTGCAATCAAGCGCAACTTGTAAGTAATTCATGACTAATTTACATCAATTTATGCACAAAACTTAGGCAAGAAGGGGTATAAATCATGTAAAAATTACAGTTATCAACTTCCCCAAACTTAAACCTTTTTTTTCCTCAAGAAACAAGATAAGACCTACCCCTCAATGAAAAACATCCAAGAAATTCTTGTTTTGTCCTAGAGTAACCTCAACAGCATCAATTAGGACTAACAATTGCACTCAATGCAAATGTATCATCAACACATTTAAAACATTGAAAACTTGTGGATCAAGTGTGACATAAGAGCCAAGAGTTGACACATTTTATCAAGGAACCTTTCACAAGTACTATGGTCATTATGGAACCCAAACTCACACATCCTCGACTCTCCCTAAGAGAACCTCACCATTTAGAGTATTTTCACACAAATTGAGGTTGAAGGATTTCTCGTTCATCTCTCACAAAGAAGAGACCCTAAGTCCGACTCTAAGTACCATATGCTTGCCCTTCATGTAAGTATCCACTAATGAGGGCTTCCCTCAACTCAATATCATATAGGGCTTTTGAGGAGTCATTGTGCAGGCTTTTGGGTAAGGGTAGGATATGGTTTCATTTACATGGGTTCAATCTTCCCTTAAGCACTTCTTTTGGTTCGTTTTGGCATACTTTCTTGACTCATTTGAGTATTTCATATTTCAAGGGGTTAGAGGGACACCATGTCACTCTTTCTTTTGCAATTCAAAACTTTTTTCTCCTTTTTGTTCACCTTTTTCACATCTTTGTCGCTTGTTTGATGACTTTGGATCCCCTTTTGGGTTTTATTCGCTTTTGACTTTATTTTGCCTATTCTATTTTTAATTGACTTTCTTTTTCTTTTTGCTTTTATGCCTTTTTGCCACATTGGTGCCTTTCTTGCCTCTCCCCCAAATTTAGATATTTTCCATTACTTAAGGGAAGATTCGGGTGCCAAGAGAGGGTCTCATTAAAATGGGTATAGGCTTATAACTTTTGGTTCATGAAAGAAGAAAGTTTAAGGATCAAAAGGGGTGAACTAGGGATCATTATATTGGTAGGACATGAAAAGGATCAATATAGTGTTGTTGGATCAAGGATAGCCTACAATCACTTCTCAAGTCAAGTTCCACCCATGATTTTTCCTCAACAAACATTCGAGGAAAATTCTAGACCATTGGCACGATACTCGGGCTCACAAAACAAGTCCTCACCACACATACACTCAAGGATAGCCAAAGATGGAGTCAAGGGCCCACAACAACCTCGAATACAATTCAAGCGCACAATGGTTCAACATAACCATATGATGATTGTTTGGTTAACACAAGAGTCTCAAGGCACTACTAGAAAATTGACCTATGGCTACGCAGGGAAAACCGTTACAAGAGGAAAGAAAACCATTGCCATAGATGTATTGCTATGGTTCAGTGTCTGTTCCATGAGCTGCCGTGGCTATAGAGTTTATGGAACGGTTTTTGGAACGGTCCCAATTTCCGTTGCTATAGCATAGTCTATTGTTACGGTTTTCCCTACTTCTATTGGAACAATTATTCTTGTCAATTGCAACGGTTAATAACCGTTACCATAAAGTTAAATGCAACGGCCTTAAACCGTTACTATATCTATCAAATCCGTTACATATATAATAGAAATGGTAACGATTTCATCAAGCTATTGCAATGGTTAAACTATCTATTGCAACGGTTAGAGATTATTTTGGAACGATTTTTAGATACTATGGCAACGGTTCACTAACATATTGCGACGGTTGTTAGATTATTTTGGAACGGTTTGCAGGTCCTATGGCAACGGTGATCTACCTATTGCAACAACTTTTTTGTGATTTAGGAACGGTTTGCATGTCCTACAGCAACGGGTTTCAGACCCCGTGGCAACGATTTTGTTACCTGTTACAATTTAATTGAATTAAAAAAAGTGCCCCCTGTTGTAAATAAAGATTTTACGTAAATATACAATAAACTATAAAACACTAACATTTATATAAACACATAATGAAATTTTTGATAATCCAAATTGTCGGACAAGTTAATTATAAATCCATAGATGGTGATGAAACCAATAACAATATAATATTTCAATATCAAAAGTTTTAAAATGTTTTGATAACAAACATTCCTAGAAACCGCCACATGCATCTACAACAATCAACAATTCAAAATTCAAGTAAGTTCTAGATCTTCATCACTCCCTCCGTCTTCCATCTCTTCATTTACTCCACCTACAAAAGAGTAGTATAAAGTGAGATTTGCAAAATGGAAATGCCACCAATGGAGTATGAAACTAGAAATGGAAAGCAAGAAATAGAATTGAATGCTATGAAGGGGCAAATGGGATAAAAAACTAGAGGCGTTTCCTTGATTTGGAATGACTTATTGGTTACTGTCTCCACCAGAAAAAGTGACAGAAAAGAAATACTTCAAGGTCTCACTGGTTATGCTCATCCTAGTGATACACAACAACACTATCAGGCATCAACACATCTTGTTGGTGCAAATCCCAGCCTTGACCTTTTGGTGTCATATACCATATGAAAATTCTGTTGTTGATAGTTGCCGATTATCAACATGGCCGAATGAGGAGTTCCTAACATTGCCAAACAAACAATATCATCTGGTTCAAGTTTGATGAAGTAGTTCTCTACTGGAAAATTCCATACAACTCCATCATCAAAAACTATCCCAAATGAGGGCAATTCAAGTTTCTCCACTCCAGAAACATTGTAACATGGTTTCAAAATCGGAAAATCATCTAAAATAGGATAGTGTTTCATCTAAAATAATTCGTTGTTTAAAATGGAACATAAAATGCAACTCGAAGACGTGTAACTTAGTTGTTACTGCCCGCGGATGGACGATTGATTGGTTGAATAGCACCTTGTTGTGCAGAAGCAGCTTCTCTAGGTGCACGAGTACTGAATATTAGCATGTCAGGATCAAGTCTTAAATCGGGGTTGAGACGTTGAAGTTGTGTAACGACGTTCATCGTAATATCTTGTTCCATAACATCCTTTGTGCATTGAGCTCTTCCAGCATTTTTTCCTTTTGTGCATTGAGCTTTTCCAATAATTTTTGTTGCATCCTCTCTTCCATTTCCTCCATTTTTTGTTCCATTCTCTCATCAGTAGCATTTATAGAGGATCCAAAATCTTTTTTTTTTCTTTTTTAAGACAACTTTGTTGACTCCTCGTCCATACAATCTTGCCCGACCTGGGTGCTCAGGTCCCATCACTGATGCAAAAGCGTCAACTGAATCAATACCATCTCCACATTCTTGAGTGGATTGTATTCTCTCCATTTCAGCCTACAAACCAAATGCAAGAGAATAAAGTATAAGTAAAATAAAACTAGGCCGATAATTAAGAACAAATAAATAATCACGATAATCTTTAAACTAGAAATTTCTTACTATTTTACTCATTGTACTCTCATAAGAGCTTCTGTATACTCAATCAGGTTTTCTTTTTCTTGTGGCCACAAATATATATTTACTTGATAGACTATCCGAAGTATCGGCCATTTCCTTATTTTTTTCCTAGTAAAAAAGAAAACTTGTATACTAATGTTTCCATTCAAAGTTAGCAAGTTCATACTTAAAGAAAAATAAAAGAAAAAAATCAAACCTCGATGATTTGAGCAAAACTTGTTTTTCCAGCAGTGTGTGGATTCTTCAACATTTTTCGATTTTCGATATTGGTTTCAGACATTTTATGCAAATAAAAAAGCAAACATTATTCATACTTAACGCACACAGTCTGTTAAGCAACATCCTATTCTTCAAAAAGATCTACAAACTCTTGAAGTGTTATCATGTTACTACAATCAACAACCAAAGAAAAACAACAATTAACTCACTTATAAATTGCAGAAAACATAAAACAGGGCATAAATTGCAGAAAACAGAGCATACAATAGCATAAAATAGAGCACTTTTAATAACAGAAGAAGAGAAGAAGAAGAACAGAAGAAGAAGAAGAACAAAAGAAGAGAAGAAGAAGAACAGAAGAAGAAGAAGTACAAAAGAAGAGAAGAAGAAGATGTAATTACCTTGGCGGCATCGGAGTTCCAATAGTCAAGAAGATCTTTAAAGTGCGATGCAGGAACATTTTGTGGCCTATTCTGCATTCGAAGCTCCTCATTCTCATATGTATCAAATTTTTTTTCTTTAACTGACTTTTATACTTTCTCCAAGTAGTATAAACTAAATCAAAAACCCAATTCTTTGCCTCCTCAGGAATGTCATATTTTTCCTACAAATTTTGTGCAATTGGGTTAATATAAGAAATGTGAAATATCGACACTTATTGAACATTAGGAACTTTATACCTTGACATATTTCCAAATATCATCTTTTTTTTCTACTTTCCTCCAATCAAATACATTAAGAGGACAAAAGGCCTTATTCATTCCCAATGTGCCGAGGAAGCTACCCAACTCTTTCACAACTTCCTTAGTGGGACCAATATGTTGATTGAACTCATTTAGCACGATTATTTTACGGTCCTTCCTACCGTGCACACTTTGCATTTGAGTAGGGCCTCTTTTTCTTTTTGGCACAGAAGGGCCTGCACTAAAACAAAACAAGTATAATCACTAATCACCACTATTAGTTAATTTATGATTAAATTTATATATACTTGTCTGGTTCCTCAGATTGTTCAATTGCTTCATGATCGATACAATCCTCAGATGGTTCATGCACAGCTTGTGCTGTAGGAGTGATGGAATCCATTGGTACTTGCCGCACTTGTTCTTATACTCCTTGTGCTATAGAAGAGGTAGAAATCAATGGCACTTGCCGTATTTTTTCTTGTAGTTGAAATCTTTGTGGAACATTCTCAGCTTCTGATTGTCTCTCTTCATTTTCATGAAAGGTTCTTTTTTTTTGTCAACGATTGATTTCACAAAAATGCAAGTGATCAAGATTCTGATTGTCTTTCTTCATTTTCATTAGACCTGATAGCTTGAGAGGTTCTCTTTGTTGTCAACGACGAAAGCTTTTGGTTTCGCAAAGATGCAAGTGATCCAGCTGGAATGTGGTTGGATATTTTTTTGTTTTTACTTGCACACCCTCCTTGATTCATGACTATTAAAATATCTGCCAGATTCAAAAAAGCATACACGAAGTACTATAAGATGAGTACATATTACTGAAAAAAGGTAAAGTATGAAAAGAAAAGGTAGAGAGGCAAAACCTACTACCTTTCTGTTCAGCCTCCTTATGATTCAACACCTATTTGACCAAGTGGTTCTCCAGATATAACAAAAGACCAAGTTGTTCACTGCAAACAAAAAACTATCTGTAATCACAGAGTCAATAGTTAACAGAGTTGGTGATGAAAAAGCTTCAAAGGTTATTCTGTACATCGGAGTTGGTTAACAGCTTCAATAGTTAACAGAGTTGGTGATTTGACTCTTGTTAAGCAGTATGTATGTAGATTAACAGCTTCAATAGTTAACAGAGTTGGTGATTTGTCTGACAAGTTTGTACCTACTTCGTTCGTTCCAAAAAAAGTATGTAGATTCACAGTATAAGAACATGGGCTTTTACAGAATAAGCATTTTCTTCTTTCTTCTTTTTTATTCTGCGACCTTCAAGCACAAATGGTTCAGTTTCCATTTTAATTGATGGTTCTGTTTGGTATTAGCTAATACAAGCCTTATGTGTTGATGCTTCAATAACCATATCCTAGTCATGTGAACTCATCTTAGAACTTCTTCAATAACCATATCTGTTGTTGTATTTTAGCTTCTGAATCTGAAATTACATTCTGACTAGATAACCATACAAATTGCGTAAAAATGTGAAACTTGTATTGTCTTTTCTCATCTTGTTTTAACCTTTCACATGTTGTGGGCGAGCATGAGAAATTGTTGAAAAAGAAGGCAGAATACATTGAGAGAACAAAAACAAGATTGCTCTACTCCACAAGTCAGCAGAAGAAAAGAGAGCGATAATTGAAGCTAAACGTTGAGAAGATCTTCTTATGGCAGAGGAAACAGCAGCAAAACACCGTGCCACTGAAACTTCTCCAAAGAAAACTCTCCTTGGTATTTTCTGAAGTGGCAAACTATCAGTTTGATATACATTGTTGGTCATAAATAATATATAAGCTTGTGTTAATGGTCGACCTGTGCTTGACTGAACCTTTAAAGATCATTAATAGAGGAAGTTCTGCAATGGAATATACATTATACACTGTACATAGTTGATTGGAAATATACATATATGCTGCGAAAATGTGAAAACATATATGCACAAAGTTTTTGTTGTTGCAAAAGCTCGCTACTCGACCCACAATGGCATGCCTGCAATCATCTTTAAAGCTAGTGACTACTATGGAGTCATGGCAGACTAATAATTTGTAGGTAAATTTCTTCGAACCAGACCCCAGATTGAAAAAATAAGGTCAAATTTTGCAGAAAAAATCACTGTTAAAGGCAATGTCAAAATAGGATTTTATGATTATCGCACAACATTGCTAGATTTCTCCAACGAAGATGACTTAAAAAGTGTTTGGTATAGACGATCTATTGAAATTGAAGGTCAAGTTATGTGGCTTGGAAAATGGACACCAAATTTTAAACCGGAAGAAGATTCACCTGTGGTACCGGTATGGGTGCTTGCTTCTTCCAGATTTATCTTTTCATTGCCATACTTGGTATTTCATCAAACAGACATTGGAATCCCTCTGACTATGGATATGGCTACGAACAACAAGACTAGACCAAGCGTGGCGAAAGTTAGAGTTGAGGTCGACCTCACCAAGCCAAAGCTCAATTCAGTGTGGGTTGGACAAGAGTATGAAACAAGTCCTTTAAGAGGTTTCACTCAGAAACTTGAGTACGAAAATGTACCCAAATACTGCAGACATTGTACAAAAAAATACGCATATAACAGTAAAGAAGATCAGTCAAACAGGTCCAAAATTAAAATAATACCATCAATAATGTTTTACAATCGCATTGTCAATGCGGAGAAATTGGCAGAACCTTTAATTTGCATAATGATAATTTAAGTAGTAATATTAACTTGGACGAATATACAGATACTAATTTAATAAATCATCAACATTCATATCACCAAATGAAACCATTAACAAGATCTGGAATTGTAAGTTTTCCTCAGCCATATACAAGAAACTCGTAAAGAAAGAAAAGCTTTGATCCATGTGTTTGAGGGGGAATCATTTCAAGTTTCACAGGTCATGTTCTGTATTGAACTCAGTTCATAGTTTAATGGATATATACCTGGAGCTGCTAAGATCGTAGTCGAACTACGGCCAATGCCAAAGCAATTATACTCACTATTTGAAAGTTAAGTGAATCCTGCAATTCCATTTGTCTTAGTCCCGAGCAGCAATATTTGGTTAAGGTATTCACTTTCTATTTGTAATCTTTTTGGTAATTTGATTTCTTTTTATATATTTCCACTTTTTATTATTTGATTGGTCTTTTCTAGTCAAAACCAGCTTGGAGCACATATAGCACTACTTAAAAACCAGTGGCCTTCAGTAAGTCTAAAAAAAGTAAACTTTACTTCCTCAAGGGTTTCAAAGAAACAAAAATGATTGCAATAAAATAAGTGAAAAGTTTACTTACTCTGCACATTCACTGAGTCTCCCCGAGTTCTAGCTCTCATCAATCTTCAGAATTAGTGATTTGTTCTCGTCCAAATACTAACATAGAGTAATAGGAAAGCCCCAGTATAAGCAAATATTAAAATAACATCATATGTAATACCCAAAATCTAATATATAAACAGCCAAAACAGTAAAAGTTTGTTCCCTCATACTAATATCAAGGTATAATTTCATATCTTCTGTTAACATCCAGTAACAGTAAAGAAGATCACTCAAACAGGTCCAACTGAATAAGGTTCTATATATACCAGCTTCGCAACACTTGAACTCAGCGTGTTCCAAACAGTGAACAAATGAGACAAGTTTCAGTCGCAATCACAATACCAGAATTGAAGGTTAAATTCCAGTTTTATACTTAGTAAAATCAAACTCAACTGAAATCAAAACAGAGTGAGGAGGAGGAAGAGTCAGAAATGTGTATTTCAAATAAATTGATCAAACTCATACTGTTATTTCTCTCGTTTGAGTTGACAAAGGCATCTTTATCTTAAATTAAAAGACATCAGACATCACGATTTATTTGATCTAAATTCCTTCACTTGTGAAAACTAATGGATCACTAATATGAACCTTCTGTAGTAGAGACCTGAAATTGTCTCTTAAGTATCATGATTCTGATTTGTTGATAAACATATATAATATTGAGGAAGAAGTTTAACTCCATTATGATGGAGGTGTTTAGCATAAGTTTCACTTAATTAGTTTTGGGAATCTTATACAATATATCCTCCACCGTATTTGATGATTGGAACAACTACATCATTGGTTTATTTTGAATTTTAACCTATAAACAACCAGTCTTCCGGTGAATTCAGTCGAGGAATCACATGAATCGAGCTGTAAGATACATTATTAACACACCATAGAATATGAGGAAGGAGGATTATGGGATCAAAATCACACTTCTTTAGTCTTAGTACTATAGGTAACACATTTCTTTAGATCAATAATAATTTAAACATCAAACTAACTGTATTGTTACAAGAAACTGATTCCAAAACAAAACTCATACACTCTATTAGTTTCAAAAGAAGAGAAGAGATTATGTGATAGCCTATGTTGAACCAGAAGTTATTACAAAGAGAAGTTCCATATACTTAGAAAACAGTAGAAATCTGAAGACTCTTATACCAGCAACAACTTAAGTACTATCAAGTTGGAAATCCATGCTACACTAGCCTTATAATGCCAATGTCAACTTAAATCTAAAGTATCTTCCTTTGATGACACAAAATTTATAAATAACCACTTAATTACTATCAGATTTGATCTTGGATTATATAGTGTTAACATTCTTCTAGGCAATTCACACTGATTATAACATGAAATTAAACCATTATCAAGGACTTTGTGATATCCTCTTTAGATCAAAAACTTAAACATGCTCGACTAGCAAATACAAACGGATTTCAAAGAATAAAGAAGTACTGTGACATAAATGACTACTGGAAACATGAACATTAACTTCTATGGCCTAGAAGTAAAGTTAGATATGTGTCTACTCACTGGTTCAAGAATGAACCAAGCACACAAATTACTTAGTGCTCAAACTCAGATAAACCAACGAGAATGATCAAACAAAAAGGCTTCACATGCGTGGCCTTTGAGGTTGGAGATGCAACGTCTAACAATTATCGAACAGAAAACAATGAAATGGTTTTAAAACAATGGGTTCTAGCATACTCCTAAGATATGACACTGATTCAAACCACAAGTAGAATACATCATGGACTCATGTTTCTTACAACAACTAGATCTTAGTAAAAAATGTAACAAGCAGATTCGAACACAGACACGACCCCCCCGAATATTTAAAAGATTAGGGTAGTTGTCATTCGTGAATCAATGATTAGCTACTAGAGAAGGTTTCAAGAACTTGTTTCAATGCTCGAATTTAACAAAAAATTTGGATGAGTTTATATAACTGCACCCGTTACATCAGTGCATAAAATCAATCATCCAACAGTAAACAAAAATACAAAATAGACCTGAATCAAGGCCAAAAGAGCTCAGCACTTAAACAGAAGAAACATACAATGATTTTCAGAATTTAAACCAAATCATGATGGAATATGAACACCTACAACACAAAATCATCGAGTAATAGAGAAATGAAGAATAAATGAACCAGAAATCAGAAATTCTTTCAACAATAATAGAAGAAACAACGTTTTGCTCCAAAATTACAACTGAAAATAGCAACAATGTTGAGCAGAAATCGCAAGCCACATCCAAATCGCGAAAACTTTGGACAGAAATCAAAACAGCACCGAAATTCTGAACCCAACCATAAACTCCAACTTAAACATTAATCCAACTCCATTGTTGAGAACCAAAGATAAAAAAAAAGGTTGAATTTTGTTATTGTTTGACTTCTTTTGAAATGAAGTAAAACATAAATCTTCAAAACATAAACGAAAAAAAGGAGAGAATGACATAAATCAGCTAAAAAGATTAACAATGAGAATGAATTACTTGGTGACGACTTTTCTATTCGAACCGTGAAAATGATTTACTAACAAACTATATCTATTGTTCACATAGAAGAGAGGCAAAATCTTGAAATAATTTGCCATTACTTGATAATATAAAAGGAGCTATGTTTGAAGGCACCTACATTACAACTAAATAGCAATTTTGCTGCAAGTACTTAGACGTCTTTTGTCAGGTGAGGAAAGCACATGTTCCTTTTAATTCAGATGCTAAGAAACAGATGAACATCTGTAGGTATCCCGAGAACAGAAATAGGAATAACAAACACAAACAAATGTTTCAACAAACAAACTGTGACAACCTCAAGAAGCAAAGTTAAAATCAAGTAGGCTCCCTATTCATATGTAAAAATCAAAGCAATTAAATACTAATATTCCAACCAATCAAGAAAAACATTATCTTCTAGCTGTTGGATATTACAGATGTTGGGAATATTCAAGGAGCGGAGAGCTTGCATGTCACATACTCAAACTCAAAGACACAATATATTCAGCCAAAATCAAGAAAATGCAGTCCAAATTGAGAAATAGATTCATACACTTGGTAAATACAGAGAGAACAAAGGTGCTTACCACTCGATTTTCAGCCGAGTTCGCTCGAGAAGGAGATTACGAAGAGCAGCAGCCTAGCGCGACCTCGACTCGATTTGCTGATGAGGTCTCTTTGAAGAAAACTGAATTACCACAGAAGGAACATGATTGTTGATGATCTACAAAAGAACAGAAGCCCTAAAAAGCTGAGCTTGTTCTCTCTAAATCAATATCGGAATCAGGCGCACAATGACTCAAATCTCGAACCCAATCGCGAAGAGATCTCTTGAATCCCGCAAAAAGCTCTCTAATTCGATATATTTTGGAATTTTGAGGGATTTTTGTTGATTTGGCTGTCTGATTTGAGGGATTTTTGGGAGTACTGTATCATATATATTAGACTGAGGAAGACAACATATATTTTTAGGGCTTTAGTGTAATTAATATTTTATGAGGTATAAAACAAAATAAAAAAAAAAATAAGATGGCGGGCCCTACCAATATTTTAGCGGGTACTAAAAATTTAGGTGGGAAAAAAGAAATAATTCATAATCGTAACAATAGAGATACCATTCCCATAGACGGATTTATTGTTACGGTTATATAAAGTGTTGCCATATATGCTTCTATAGGGACGGTTTGGGGACTATGGCAACAATTCAATTAGTAAGTGTACCGATAGTTTTATTAATTATTTGTAATGGTTAAAACCGTAACCATAGACAACCTATAGCAACGGATCCAGAACCGTAGCAATAAAAAGTGTTGCTATAGCTCTAACTTCTAGTAGCGAGGCCATGACTTTCACCATCCTAAACACAACTTAATGTCTTTGAAGATGAGATCAAAGGAAAATGTGATAGGCCCAAGTGAAGCTTTTCTTGAGGTACCCATAACTACCAAAAACTTGAAAAAAAGAAGAAAAATTCAAAAACTGACTCAACCCTTAAGAAAGTTGTCACGCTATCTATCATTAGGAAGAGCCACCCGGTTCACACAACACTCTACCTTTGGAAAGAACCGTGGCATAAAGAAAACGAAGGGCTTATTTCAATATCCAAAACAAAACCAAAATAAGGACACGAGCCTAACCTTGCAACTAACATGAAAAATCAAACGAAAATAACAAAACCAAAGAAAAACCATCAAATGATAACCAAACGAATATGTACACCAAGATAGTAGAATATAAAACTAAAGGGATTCTGAATTAAAGTTTAATTACAATCCAACTATATCTACAAGTGTACTAAAAAGAAAGAAACATAGAAAAATATATACAATCATCCAATTTTAAAATAAAAGTAGGGCCACGCCCCCATGAATAAGAGCTAGCATTGTCCCCAATTCTAACTACCAAATATAATCATCAAAAAAAAGAAAAGGGCAAATGATATAGGAAATGGCCGCTCAAGCCTCATCTGCTAGCCCATGCTGCTTGGTGGCTCCCATGTCCTGTGTACCGGCAGGAACCTCAGACTGGTCCCCAACCTACTGCTGCTGTGCTACTGGGACAGGTACCTGTTCTTGGACTGGTGGCTCAGCTGATTGGGCACCGGAAGGATCCTCATGCTCTGTGGCCACTGTAATCACAACTCCCTTAGTGTTGGGGAGTTTTCTCTTTTTACTGGGCCTAAGCTCCTCAACTGGTGGCTTCTCGGTGGGAGTCTCTATAGCAGGCTCCTCAAATAACAAGTCTTGTGGCAGCTGATCCGCCTCTAGCTTTTCAACCTGTACCTTCAGTGCTGCCACCTCCTCCTTTGAGGCTTTTGTTTTCCTAACCTTCCTGTGCTCCTTGGACAAGCTCTTGAGTGCCTTGATGTGCTCGCCAAATAACATGGTCGAGGAATCCTGCTTCTTCATCATTTCTTCCTGGTTGGCCAGGATTTTCTTCAAAGTATCCTCAATAGAAGTAGGTACCTCAACCGTCACTGGTGCTCTATCAGCCTGTACAACTGCTGTCAAAGTGGACAACTTGGATGTTGTTGCCGACATCCAGTTGTTCAGACTGGCTAGTGAATAAGTGAGCTGGTTGATGGTGAACCTGTGAGTGTTGGACACCGAAACCACTAGCTCGGTTGAAGTAGAAAGTGATGCTGTAGAAGACCCTGGGGGCAATAAATTGGGATCAATGGGCTGCTCAGACGCAGCTGGCTCATCAAACTGGCCAACTGCGGAAGAAGTGAAAGCCTGACCCTTCTTGGCATTCTTCGGGTTGTCAGGGCCCTTTTGCTCAAAGGGATCACCGGATGGACCTTCACATCAAATTTCTTCTTCTCTACCCCTAGCTCTCGAAAATACATAGTCAATGTGTTTGGGAAGGGGTAGGTTGTCTTGGCTTCATTTCCCACCGTGGAGATCACCCTCTGCATGATATTTCCTACATTTAATAGGAACCCGGCCATGATAGAAGCAACTAAGACAGCATGATCAATGGGGACAGAGTGATCGTGTGTGGTCGGATTAAGCCGATTGAACACAAAGGTCAACCACTCTTTCGCTTCGAAGCTGAGGGTGTTCCTATATAATTTCTCCTGAGCCCTGAGCCACACCGGCATTGTACCTGGAGGTGCTAAAATTTCAGCTAACCATGGGCGAGCTTCTTTCTTTAAGGCCAACTTCTCCAAGTATTGTGACTCATCTTTATCTGCGAATCCCAAGAAGTCATTGAGGGACTTCCCGTAAAAGAGCACCACCTTATCCCTCACTTTTGTAGTTGAGGACCCCCGAACGACATGGTAGACATTAGTGTAAATTTCTTTGACCATATGCTCATTTTCCATATCCACTCATTCCTTGAAGAATCCCCAACCCGCCCTCGTATGAAGTTGAGCTTGTACATGAGGGTTTTGAGGAAGTAGGTCTGCATCAATAAATCGCATCTCCGGGATGAGTTTTCTATTAGGCCACCACTCCCTGAATCGGTGGAAGGCAGTTTGGCTAACAAACCTGTCCTCCCACACTTCCGGTTTCCTAGTCCGCTCTACACCCCCCTACCTGAGGCTCACCTCCCTCAACTTGCTCTCCACTATCCCCTGATTGTTCTCCACTCTCCCCTGATAGTGAAGCTGTGGAGAAATAGAGTATTTATCATCATTGCCACTCTTGGATCCATACCTATCAGACGAGTCCGAAGATACCATGTTCATTTCCTTCTTGGAAGTGGCAGCAGTGGCTTGTTCTAGAGATGGGGATTCATGGAGGCCCACTGACACAAACATACGCGTCGGGGTAGACTCTGAAGTTGCACTCCTGGAGGGTGCATACTTACTCCCTGTTGAGTGGGAGGCAGCCTTGTCTTCTTAATGTTTGCTCTTGCCTCGGGAGTGAGTTTGACCACCCTTTTTCCTTTCCCCCCTCGGGAGGAACCACCTCTTCCTTGTTGTTTATCTTTGCCCCCACATTGAGATTCTCCACCTCCGCAATGTTTTACCATTTTCTGCAAAAGATACATGTCTAGAAGTGTTAGTAAAAGCATAGCAGAAGTGAGCAATGTAACAGTGAAATTCAGATGCCACAGTGCTTAAGTCAGATGTCACGTGGACCGCATTAAAATGCCACGCGGTCCTTACAGGCAAAACAATTGATCATCAAACTCTTTTTAAATGATCTACGCGGACCGCACATAAATGTCACGTGGTCGCGTGGGCCAATGCGGACCGCACAGAAATGGGATGCGGCCGCGCAGGTCGAAGTTTAGAAAAGTGAAGCTCTCTAAAGAAAGGCCATGCGGTCCGTAGTGTTTTGGACCGCGGCCGCGCTGAAGTCACGCGGACTGACATAAAGGTCATGCGAACCGCGTAGAACAGTTGCATATTATTTTGGTCAAACTCACGCGGACCGCACAAAAATGTTGTGCGGCCGCGTAGGGAAATTATTTACTAAGTATGTTAATTTTGTTATTTTTGGTCCAATTTTAATCAACCTAATTGTCCCTACTCAGTGTTTTTGACAAGGAGATTATGCCCTATATCTACATGAATTTTCCAACCCTATTCTAACAGTTAATGAAAAAAAAAATAAACATAGGAAGAAATTAAGAAGTTATTCTATTAGGAATCAAATTAATGAAAACAAATTGATTATTAGATGAATTGGGAGTGAAATGTTACCAAGGATTAAGTGGAATTGCAGATGTGTGCACAATCTTGTAGAGGAACAGCAAAAAATAGAGCTTTAGATGAAAAAGAGAGAAAAGTATTAAAGGTGGCCCTAGGTCTTTATTTATAGAGAACTGTGGGGCCCTTGACTTACCTACTTGCGCGGCTGTACAAAAATGGCACGCGGACCGCACATGATTTTCCTCATTTTTCTCCAAGGCAGCCCACGAGGACTGCACTATTTTGCTGCGCGCCCGCATGGGAAACTTCAGAAAGCTGCTTAATCCCACCATTTCCACGTGGACCGCACTGTTTTGAAGTATAGCCGCATTGGACAACTTTAGAGAGATGCCTTACTTCCACAATTTCCACGCGGATCGTACTGTTTTTAAGTGTGACCGCGTTGGACAACTTCAGAGAAATGGCACTTGAGCCCAAACTCGCGCGGACCGCACACATATGGTCATGCGGCCGCGTGATAACTAGTGAGATACTGCCCAATTTTATTCTATCATGCGCTGTTTCAACATCATCCTTGCAACACTTCACAAACCATCAGCTCAAAAATCCCACTCTACAATGGAAAAACAAAGAAATATAACAAACATGGTTTGCCTCCCAAGAAGCGCGTGATTTAACGTCGCGGCACGACGCGAGTTACCATCATCTTTACATCAAGTGAATAAGTGCCACCACGTGGATATCATCATCCTTTCCCAATTAATGCCCGACTCGATGCCCATTAACCCGGAATACTTCACCATTTTTCTTCTTGAGATCAAGGGCACTGAAAGGAGTTACAAAAACCACTTCAAAAGGCTCACTCCATTTGGATTTGAGCTTCCCCGAAAATAACCTTATCCTTGAGTTGAAAAGAAGGACCATATCACCAACCTTGAATTCCTTACCCCGAGCATATTTATCATGTAAGTACTTTATCTTGTCCTTGTACAAGGATGAGCTGGAGTAAGCATGAAAGCAAAATTCATCAAGCTCATTCGATTGGCCCACTCAGAGGTTGGCCGCAACATCCCATTCCAAATTCATCATTTTTAAAGCCCATATCGCCTTGTGCTCTAGTTCCACCAGGAGATGACAAGCCTTACCAAGCACCAACTGATATGGAGACATACCATCACAGTCTTGTATGCCGTCCTATAAGCCTAAAAAGCATCGTCCAACTAGTTTGACCAATCGGTCCTATTTGCATTCACTGATTTGGACAAAATACTCTTAATTTCCCTATTAAAAACATCCATTTGGCCTCTTGATTGGGGATGGTATTGAGTAGTCACTTTGTGGTTAACCGCATATTTGGTTAGCAAAGAGTCGAATGCCATGTTACAAAAATGGGACCCCCCATCACTAATGATAGCACGAGGGGTTCCAAATCTAGTAAAAGTCTGCTTCATCAAGAATGCCACGACACTCCGGGCTTCATTGTTGGGTAGAGCCAAGGCTTCCACCCATGTGGATACATAATCTATCGCCACAAGAATGTACGTGTTCCAGCAAGAGCTAACAAATGGGCCCATGAAGTCAATGCCCCAAACATCAAAAATATCAACCTCTAAAATGGTGTTAAGAGGCATCTCATCTTTTTTTGGAAATCCTACTGGCTCGCTGACATGCGTCACACCTTTTAACCAAATCACTTGTATCTTGAAACAAGGTCAGCCAATAGAAACCACAACTTAGAACTTTTGATGCCGTTCTGAGCCTCCCCCCCATGATGACCACCATAAGGGGAAGAGTGGCAAGCATCCAATATGCTCAATTGTTCTTCTTTCGGGACACAATGACGAATCACACCATCGGTGCAAATTTTGAACAAATAGGGCTCAGCCCAATAGAAATCCAAACTATCCCGCTTGAGCTTCTTCCTTTGGTTAGAAGAGAGCTCATATGGGATGATGCCAGTCACAAGATAATTGACTACATCGGCAAACCATGACATATCATGCATAGACACCACAAGGAGTTGTTCATCCGGAAAAGCATCATTAATCTCTACACCATTGCTTGGTCTTCCTTCCTCCTCTAGCAGGGACAAGTGATCCGCGACTTGATTTTTGCTTCCTTTTCTATCAATAATCTCAAGATCAAATTCTTGCAAGAGTAACACCCATCTCATCAATCTCGCCTTTGAGTCTTTCTTTGTCATCAAGTACCTAAGGGTTGCATGATCGGTATGAATAATCACCTTGGCTCCCATAAGGTATGGGCGTAACTTCTCCATGGCAAACACAATAGCTAGCAACTCCTTCTCAGTGTCTGTATAGTTCTTTTGAGCCTCATTCGTTGTCTTGATTGCGTACTACACAGGATGGAACATCTGGTTAATTCTTTGACCTAACACCACACCAACTTCTACATCACTAGCGTCACACATTAACTCAAATGACAAATCCCAATATGGTGCGGTGATAATGGGAGTGGTAGTCAACTTATGTTTCAACAATTCAAAAGATTCCATACACTTTTCATCAAACACAAACTTCACATCCTTCTCCAATAGCTTGCACAACAGGTTCACGGCCTTTGAGAAATCCTTGATGAAATGCCGGTAGAATCCAGCATGACCTAAGAAACTCCTCACCCCCTTGATAGAGATGGGGGAGGAAGCCTCGAGATAACCTCTATCTTTGCTTTGTCAACTTCAATGCCATTCTTCGAAATTTTATGCCCCAAAACAATTACTTCTTGCACCATAAAGTGACATTTCTCCCAATTTAGCACAAGATTAGTCTCCTCGCATCTCTTCAACACTCTATCCATGTTCCCTAAGCATTCATCAAAGGAGTCCCCCACCACGCTGAAATCATCCATGAACACTTCCGGAATGTCCTCCACCATGTTGGTGAAGATAGCCATCATGCATCTTTGGAAGGTTGCTGGTGCATTACAAAGCCCAAACGACATCCTTGAGAAAGTGAAAGTACCACATGGACAAGTAAATATTGTCTTTTCTTGGTCTTCCGGGGCAATGAAAATGTGGTTATACCCTAAAGAGACATCAAGGTAGCAATAATAAGCCCAGCCCGCTAAACGATCAAGCATTTGGTTCTAAAATGGTAGAGGGAAATGATCTTTCCTAGTGACCTTGTTTATCTTTCTATAATCCATGCACACTGTCCAACCCGTGACCGTGCGGGTCGGAATCAACTCATTGTTTGCATTTGTGACCATCATTATGCCACCCTTCTCTGGAATACATTATACCGGGAAGGTCCATGAACTATCCGATATTGGGTAGACTACATCGGCATCCAACCATTTGATAACCTCCTTCTTGACCACCTCTTGCATAGGTTCATTTAATCTTCTTTGGTGTTCGAGTGACAGCCTTGCATCATCCTCCAAAATGATCTTGTTCATGAAAAACGCGGGGCTTATGCCCCGAATATTCGCAAACGTCCATCCAATCGCCCGCTTGCGCTTATTTAAAACTGCCAAAGTGGCATCCACCTGCTAGTTAGTTAAGCAAGACAAAAGAATAACAGGCAAAGTGAAATTGGGACCTAAGTACTCATACCTGAGGTGAGGAGGAGGTGGTTTCAACTCCAACACTGGCGGCTCCTCAATAGATGGCTTTGTTTGAGGGGTCTTGTGATTATCAAGGTCCAATGACAACTTTCTCATCTCATAAGAGTACGAGCCCATGCCATGCAAAGCATTAAAACATTTAATTCTTCCGGCATCATCATTATCTTCCATGTTCAAAAGCACCGCTTCAAGTGGATCTTCAACATTGACAATTGTGCTTGTGTCATCCACTATCACCACCGTGACAATGTCTACAAACGAACAAACTTCAGTACTATTAGGTTGCCTCATCGACTTGCACACATGGAAAACTACTTTTTCATCACCAACCTGAATAGTCAACTCTCCCGCCTTGACGTCAACCAAAGATTTCCCAATTTCTACGAAAGGCCTTCCAAGAATAATTGGGACCTCAAAGTCTACCTCACAATCAAGAATCACAAAATCAGCTGGCAAAATGAACTTGCCAACTTGAACAAGCACGTCATCGATGATACCCAAAGGCCGCTTCATAGACCTATCCGCCATTTGTTGCCTCATTGATGTCGGGCGAGGTTGCCCAATCCCCAAGGTTTTGAACACTCAATATGGCATTCAATTGATGCTTACCCTCAAATCACATAGGGCTTTTGCAAAATCGGCGCTTCCAATAGTGCATGGGATGGTGAATGCTTTGGGATCCTCAAGCTTTGGAGCCATGGAGTGTACTATTGCACTCACTTGATGTGTCATTTTGGTCGTTTCACATTCTATCAATCTGTTCTTCGTGACCAAATCTTTCATGAATTTTGCATACCCGGGCATTTGTTCTAGCGCCTCCACCAAGGGCACATTTATGGTCAAGCTCTTCATCATGTCAATGAATTGTTTAAACTGGTTATCACTTTTTTGTTTCGCAAAACGTTGAGGGTAAGGCAGAGGAGGCCTAAGAAATGGTGCCTTTGCCTTTTGCACTTCTATAACATGTTCCCTTGAAGGGTTCACGTTCTCTTGAGTCTCCTCTTTAATTTCTTGAATTTCAACTCTCACCTCATCTCTTGCACTTGTCTCCACAACATCATCAACCCCCATAGACATGTCAAAACTAGGCAACTCATATTCCTCCACTATGGATTGATTCTTTCTTGAGGCATTCACTTCACTACCTCGTCCACTCCTTGTGGTCACCGCTATTACGTGGTTGTTTTGCCCACCCTTAGGATTCACCACCATGTCACTAGGTAGTGCACCCTTTGGGTGAGTATTTAGGGATAGTTATATTCGTTCAAGTTGTATTTCCAAGTTGCGGATGAAAGTATTATGTGAAGCTAATTGCACATCCGAATCTTGATTCCTTTTCATCATTGTTCAAACATCACTTCGATCCTTCCAAATTCATTGCCCGACTAACTTGGCCCATGTTATTGATAAGGTGATAGGTTGTTTGGATGTTGAAACATCGAGGGCCTTTGAAATCCTTGCCCCCGATTACCTTGGCCTCCATTGTTATTGTTCTAATTTTTGTTCCAATTATTGTTATTTCCACTCCAATTGCCACTATTATTTCCTTGATTACCCCAATTGCTTTGATTACCCCCATTCCAATTTCAGCCGCCTTAGGGTTGATTATTATTGTTCAAATTGCCTCCACCTTGTTAATTATTCCAATTTCCTTGAGACCGCCATTTTTGGTTGCTTTGATTTCCTCTATTCCCTTGAAAGTTGTTCACATATTGGCAACCTTCGTCTTGCTCATCATAACATTCATTTGAAGACCCACTACCATCATCATAATTTTCACAAGCTCCTTGTTGTTGTGGCCCCCTTTTCCTTCTCTTCATCATGCTTACCTCTTACATTGCATTGACTTGTCTTGGATTTTGCACCTATTGAAATTGTGCTTTTCCTAATTGATTCGTAGTGGTTGTAAGTTCAGCTATGGCTTGGTCGTGGTCGTGTAACTCTTTGTGCAAGTGTATAACATTTGGATCGCCTTGAGGAATATTTGCCCGACTTTGCCATGCCGATGAAGTATCGGCCATCTCATCAAGTACGTCACATGCTTCATTATAAAGGAGCTTCATGAAATTTCCTCCCGCCAATTGGTTAACAATGCATTGGTTTGTTGTGTTGATACCTCTATAGAACGTCTGTTGGATAATAACATCATTCATGTCGTTGTTCGGTCACTCCTTTACCATGGTTCTAAACCTCTCCTATATTTCATGCAATGGCTCATTCGGTTCTTGTTTGAAAGCTAAAATCTCATCACGGAGCGCCGCCATATACTCGGGGAGAAGAACGTGGCAATGAATTTGTCCGCCAATTCGTCCCATGTAGTAATTGAATAATTCGGTAACCTCTCCAACCAATCAAGCACTTTACCCTGATGAGAGAATGGGAAAACCTCAACCTTAGAGCATCTTTGGAAACATTGGTTTTCTTACTTCCCCAACAAGTATCCACGAATCCCTTCAAGTGCTTGTATGCATTTTGATCGGATGCACCCATGAAATACCCTCGTTGTTCAAGAAGCGTCAACATCACATTTGTAATTTGGAAGTTCCCCACCCAGATTTGGGGAGGAACTATTGCACTTGCATAACCTTGGTTGGGAAGAACCCTTGGAGAAACTTTTGGTGGAGGTGGAGGAGGGTCTGGGATTGCATCATTAGGATTAGGATGTGCGTTTCTACCTCTCTTTTGTATTTGTGGTACCTGGAGTTCCTCTTGTTCTACATCGTCAACCTCCTCCCCCGTGACCATGTTGTCAAGAGGGATATTCCCATTCAAAGCCATTTGTACCTGTTGGATTGACACTAATAAAGTTAATAAAAAGAAGGAAAAAGAAGCTAAACACTAAACTAGCTACACAAATAGTTGGAAACCGTAAGCTCCTCGTCAACGATGCCCAAAAGTGATTGTCGCAAAATCAACCCTTAGGAAGAGTGGGCGCTAACTACTTTTACCCGATAGTGATTTTTCAGGGTCAATTCCACCGGGAGCTTGATATTGGAGGCAAGTATTTGTGAAGACTAACAATGTGTTGTAGCTCCTAATTTGACTTCTAACATTTTTGGTTTTCTTTGATTATCAACTAAAGATATTGACTACAATTTTAAACTAGATTATGCTAAATTATAATTCTAAGGTGTATGCACTAAGGAGAAAATACTAGGATCGTAGCACTTGCCTAGGTGACTAATTAACGGGTATAGAATTTCAATGCAAGGATGGCAATATGGGATATATGGATACCATTGCACTTAGCACTCACTCTCACACCTCTTGGTAGAGAGAGTGATCTTGCCCAATTGACTCTCTCAAGACCAATCGGTTAGGCTAATTTTCCCAAACAACTAATGGTTCAAGTAGTGTAATTACTCTCTCGAGGTTTAACCCGTTACTTGGGACTACCATTCTCATGGGTCCATCCCAAATCCTTGTTGGGTTGATTGAGAGGTCATAGACTCTCTTTCTCAAGTAAAGTGAAAACACTAAGCTAGGCTTAATGTTTGCAACCACCAAATCTAAGTGAAAACATACAATAAACCCAAATACCAAACACCTAATATAATCCAAGCATTAAGCAAAAACACCCATTAATTACCCACACTGGGGTTGAGCCGCAAGCCTAGCTAATGGGTTTAGCTAGACATGTAAATAGTAAAAAAAAAAGAAGTAATAGTAGAAATTGACATAATAATGAACTACAAATTTAATACACTTGAATCCATGTTCAAAACTAAGGAAAATAGCCCAAAATAGGCAAATAAACGTTGCCTCGTGCCCAGCTACTCGCACAGTATAAAAGAACTTAACCTAAAAAATAAAATATTCTATTTATACTACCCAAGAAAAACTGGACAAAAATGCCCCTCAGGATCTGTCGCGGATCGCATGAAAATGATATGCGGCCACATAGGGTAAAAGGTCTTCATTGGTTTAGCTTCTGGAACTTCAACGCAGACCGCCTAGAAATGCCACGCGGCCGCGTAGGTTGAGTCACGCTGACCCGTGGAAATGTTGCGTGGCCGCAGTGTTGATTGTTCTTCAATGTTGGCTCTCTGATCATTCACCCATGCGTACCACACTATTTTGGTGCGCGGCCGTGTGGGATTATGCCTTTGAATTTGAGCCTCTATTTCTTTATCATTGCGGACCACGTGGAATTGTGTCCACTTCAGGTTCTCTGATTTTTACCTGTGCGTCCGCGTGGCAAAATAGTGCGTACCGCAAAAGGTTCCTTGACTTGGGTATTTTCAAGATATTCTTGTGCGGCTGCATGACAAAAGGTTGCGGTCCGAACAAGTCTTTTAACTCACACTTTAGTTCATCTCTTGACGGTTGGCAGATTTCACTCCTTCCTAAGCCGATTTGTGATCTTTAACATCTAGTCGCCCAAACCTGCAATCAAGCGCAACTTGTAAGCAATTCAAGACTAATTTACATCAATTTAAGCACAAAGCTTAGGCAAGAAGGAGTATAAATCATGTAAAAATCACAGTTATCAACTACCTAACAATTGGTACAATATCCACAGAAGGAACCTCAGCACTAGAATCACGAACATAAGCCAAATACGCTAAACACCCATTTTCAACCATACGTTGAGCCTTCACATGTGAAATAACCCTGCTGATAGAATGATCATGAGACCCCATCCTCTCCAATAAAGGCAACCCCGGAAAAGCTAAGATCACGGTCTTGGCATGACAATGTAATATAGCATGATAAGGTGACAGTCAATCCATCCCAAAATGACATTGAAATTCACCATATCAAGAAGTAAGAGATCTACACTAGTCTCAAGAATAGAATCCCCTACTAGCATGGACACATACACGGGAGCACTCAAGGCATCACGAGGCACAACCAAATATAGAGCAAAATGAGATGACACATAGGAGTACGTAGACTCTAGATCAAATAAATCTGAAGCATCTCTACTGCAAACTGAAATCGTACCTGTGATAACTGCATCGGAGGACTCAGTCTCAGGCCTAGGTGGAATAACATTACATGGAGCTGGGCCCCATGACCCTGAACCATATCCCTAGGGTGACCTCTTGCTAGATATCCTCCACCTCCAGCGGCTTGGCCTCCATCTCTAATGGCTTGACCACCACCTCTAGCGGGCTGACCCCTACCTCTGGCTGCCCGACCCTAACGCTAGCTGGCTGGACAGGCGACGCTGGAATCATGGCATGAGAACTCTACTACTACGAGTGAACACTCACTAATCTCCGACAAGCCCATTGGATATGCCTATACTTACCACACTCAAAATATCCATCTGAATACTGCAGCTGAGGAAACTGCGACTGACCCTGGCGGGCTGGTTGACCGCGATGGTAACTTTCAAGAGAAGGTGCTCTGATCTGAGCTAGTGGTGCATTGTAGGCTGGCTACCCTAAAGGAAGTACATAAGGACCACGACTCCCTGAATCTCCGTGGGATGCCTGAAGCACTGAATTAAACGGCCTGGGATGGCCCCTACCAAGAGTACCTTGACTTCCAGATGATTCCCCACTGAGCCCACCAGAGTGACGAGGCCTCTTGTTAGACCTGACCACTCCCTAAGCTAAAACCATCTCAACTCGTCTGGTCATATTAGCTGCATCCATGAAGCAATTCTCAGTCCCTTTATCCTTAGCCATCTGCAATCTGATAGGCTGAGCAAGTCCCTCAATAAATCTCCTCACCCTCTTTCTCGGTGGGAATTATAAGAAGAGCATGACGGGCCAAGTCCACAATTATAGTCTCGTACTGAGTGACGGTCATGGAACCCTGCTGAAGACGCTCATACTTCCTCTGATAGTCCTCTCTCTAAGTGATATGAAGATACTTCTCTAAGAATAGATGCGAGAATTAGTCCCAAGTGAGAGCCGGTGACCTAGTAAGTCTAGCCAAACAATAATCTCTCCGCCATATATTGGCAGAACCTGATAGATGAAAAGCAGAAAAGTCAAACCCATTGGTCTCCACTATCCCCATGTTCCGTAGAACCTCATGGAACTGTCCGAATATCCTAGGGATCCTCTAAAGATGTACAACTATAGGTAGTTGTGAAGAGCTTGGTGAAACTGTCCAACCTTTACAAAGCATCTGAAGACACAACTGTTCCATCACTGGTCTATGCTACAACACCCGACAGGACTACCCCAACTAGCTGAGTTGCTGGGGTCTGAAACTAGGGAGCCATCTGCTCCAGAGTGTGAGTAACGGGAGTTTTTGCTCCTCCCCCAGCACGAGAGATGGCTGGTGCTATTGGAAGTAGGACTAGCTGAATGACACACTCCATAACGCCCACTAGACGGACCAGAGCATCCTGTAGTACCGGGGTAGCGATGAACCCCTTCGGAACTGGAGCTGGGCCTACTGGAACGATCTGGGATGGAACCTTGTCATCAAACTCAACCTGAGGCTCTACCGTTGGTGCTACTGCTCGAGCTCTAGGTTGAGCCCTGCCCTACCTCAGCCTCTAGCATGGCCTCGGCCTCGGCGTCTCCCACTCGTAAGAGCTGCCATTAGGGTCTCAAGCTACTGATTGTCTGATGAAGCGGCACGTATTCTCGCTATGAGAAAGAACAGAGTATAAGTTCAATTAGCATTGAGAGATCAAACCACATGATATAGATGAATAGAACTGAAATTTTTCCTAACTCAGTAGCCTCTGGGGGAAAAGCACAGACGTCTCCGTACCGATCCCTTAGACTCTACCAAGTTTGTTCGTGAATTGTGAGACCTAGGCAACCTAGTTCTCTGATACCAACTTGTCACGACCCGAATTTCCCTCTGTTGGGATCGTGATGGCGCATAATATTGTACTCGCTAGGCAAGCCAACGTTACAGAATATATCACCTTTTTCTTTTATCTTTTAATTATTAAAACTTAATAAAAGTAAATCAATAGAAATAAATGCAGAAGAACATAGTTCAAAACATTTTCTTTATACTAATAATGAAAACTGAAATAAATACTACCTAGAAACTGGTGTCACAACTCATGACAGTCTACGAATACTACAAATATTTGTTTGAAATAAAAATATATATCTGTATCAAAGAAAAAATAAAATAGGGTGCAGTAAAGATAGAAGAGGACGCTAGGGCCTGCGGACGCTTGTAGGACTACCTTGGGTTTCCTGAAAGCAGTGGTAGCAACAAACCTCACGATCAACCACTAGCTCCAAAATCTGCACAGAAAGTGCAGAGTGCAGTATCAATACAACCGACCCCATGTACTGGTAAGTGCCGAGCCTAAACTCGATGAAGTAGTGACGAGGTTACGGCAGGGCATACAACATATACAACCTACAACAATTTATAGTAAACAGAAAGGGAATACGAATGTAATAAAGCAAATAGTGAAAATAAATAAATTCGGAACCTAGTTGTTCTACAAGTATTCAGTTATAACCTATCTGTAAGGGCGTTTCAACATTACAGTAATGAGCCTCAATAGAAATGAACACATAACAAGTGATGCAGTGTGCATCCTGATCCCATAAACTTTGAGTATCCCATAAACTTTGTCCTTCTAAGATTTAATAGGAGCATTTGCAATGAGAATATAGTTACTTTCTTTGGGTCAGCAAATACATCTAGCATGCTTTGCAATATATTACACATGAATTATCATTTTTATAAACCTCAAGTTAATATTATCTAATTTGAGGATCTTGACGTACAAATTATAATTCATTCCACGTAACTTTTTCTGAACTGTATATCATGACTCCCCCTCATTTTAGAAAAGCTAACTTTCTTCCTCAATGAGTCCATATTCATGTCACGACTCGGATTCCCTACCATGGGGATCATGATGGAGCCTACTCGTGGTAGCTAGGCAATCCAATTTACTCACCACCTTTACATTTACACAAACATCCTATTTATCAATTTAATAACAATAATATTAACAATAACTTTAACTGCGGAAGTCTTTTCATAAAAATGAAATAATAGTGTGAAATACTTGACAATAAATCCTCTACCCAAGATGTGGAGTCACAACTCATGGACTACCAAGAATAACTACACATAATGGTTTGAAAGAAATAAATAATAACCGTCTGTCTCAAAATAATGAGACTACAACAATAATGAAAACTATAAGAAGAGACGTCGGGCCTCCGGACGCCTGCAAGCTACCTCAGTCTCAAAAGTATAATAATCCTGCCAAAGAACTACTGCTGCTGCTCAAAACCTGGACTTGTGCAAAAAGGCACAGAAGTGTAGTATCAGCACAATCCGACCCCATGTGCTGGTAAGTGCCTGGCCTATCCCGGCGAAGTAGTGACAAGGCTAGGACCAGACACTAACATAAACCTATGCAACTCCATATACATATATACCAACTTAAGCAGTAAAAAGGTGGAGGGATATGCTGGGGGATACACCATAGTCAAGTATAGAAATTACCCGTAAAGAAGTATATCTGAACAACAAAAACCATGAATTTTTCACATACGAACACAAAATACCAAACTGTAATATGTAAGTGGTCGGCGTGCCACACGATCCTAGTTTATAATATTTAAGTGGTCGGCGTGCCACACGGTCCCAATTTATAATATGTAAGTGGTCCGCGTGCCACGCAATCCCTGTTCATAGTATGTAAGTGGTCGGCATGCCACACGATTCCAATTTATAATATGTAAGTGGTCGGCGTGCCACACGATCCCAGTTCATAAGATGTAAGTGGTCGGAGTACACCACGATCCCAATTTATAATATGCATATATATAGTTGGACGGCATGCCACATGATCCCTTTTTGTTTAAAAACAATAAACAACCAATCCCGGCAAGGGAATATTCCAAATATTACTAAGTCCCGGTAAGGGAGCAATAACAACAACAATAATACGGTCCCGGCAAGGGAACAATAATACAACTTTTAACATGGTCCCGGCAATGGATTAATCGTAATTTCGTTCAATACTTTCATCTTCTACTCAGCAGTAATTAACATTCGAGGCAACGCTCCAAAACATTTGTTTTTTATAGCTCATTCTCAAACTCTTCACATTTGTAGCAAATTGTATATTAGCTTAGAAGACTTCAAAATTATCTCACAACATGTACAAACAAAGACCCACGGTCATGCTAGACTCCGGTGTATAGATGCTTGTCACCACGCCGATACACCACACTCGATCATTTAGCAATTAGCAAGTTATAATACTCTAATCCTATTCCCTCAAGATAGGATAGATTAAACACTTACCTCAAAGCCTTGAAGTCTACTTAACCTTCAACTATCGGTTTACCTCGTAGCTCAACCTCCAACTTGCTCGAATCTACTCACAATTGATTCAATTACTTTAATAAACACTATATGAATTGGTTTGAATGCATAAAAATGGTTTTCCCAATGTTTAACTCAAAAATCCCAAAATTCCCCCGTGCCCACGTGGTCGAAACTCGTGGTGCGGACCAAAATCTGGTTTCCCTCACGAGTTCAAATGTATGATTTGTTTTGAAATTGGACCACAAATCGAGGTCCAACTCCTCAATTTATGGAAAACCTGGGTTCTACCCAAAAACATCAATTTCAACCATAAAAACCTTTGATTTAACATGGAAAACATGTTTAATGATGTTAGGAATCGAAAGAGTTGAGTGAAAATTGACTTACAAGTGATTTCGAGTGATATTACTCTTGAAAATTTGCCTATGGGGTTTTGGGTTTTGAAAGAATGGTGAAAAAAGGTTTTAAATCGTTTAAGTATAAAATTGCATAGGTGCGGATATGGGAATTACAAACTTTTGTTTGCAATTTCCAACATGACAGTCCAGCCCTCAGACTTCGCAACTGCGAGGTTTTTGTTCGCATTTGTGAAAAAAGGAAAATCCTGGTACTTTTCGCATTTGCGATGAGATGTTCGCATTTACGAACATAGGCTAATTCGAGGGGAGTTCGCATTTGTGATGGTGGTGTTCGCATATGTGATCTCAGGCTAAATTGGGATTGCTCGCATTTACGAGCCTTGTGATCGCATTTGCGATCGCTGCCCAGACTGCCTATCTTCGCATTTGCGATTGATTCTTTGCATTTGCGGAGATATCAGCTGGGGAGAAATATCAGCTGTGGTTATTTCAAAAATTGCTCTCACGACCTATCCAATTTTCACCCGAGCCCTCAGGACTCTAAACCAAACATGCACACAACCTCATAAACATACGACGAACTTGCTCGCGTGATCAAATCGCTAATATAACATTGTTTTCATAGAATCAAGCCTCAAATTCATGATTTCTTCTCTTAAACTTCATAAACTTTCAAACTTGGAACTCTTAGCTTAAAACATGTCAAACGATGTTCAATTTCCGTCAAACTTTGCAGGAAATGCTTAGACAATATATAAGACTTGTACCGGGTGTCGGAACCAAAATACGAGCCCGATACAGAGATCTTTTAATTAATTTTCATTTTCATTTCCCTTAATAATTTCAGAAAAATAATTTAACAAAAAAATTCATATCACGGGCTGTAGGCCTCGGAATTCGAGTCCGGGCACATGCCCGAGTCCCATATTTTTCCACGGACCTTTCGGGACCATCCGAACTCGGGTCCCGGTCCGTTTACCAAATATGTTGACCGAAGTCAACTATGTCAATATTAATATTAAAGTTCTTCACATTTTTCACAGAATTCACATATTACAACACAAAAAATTTTTGGCTACGCGTCCGGACTTTGCACGTAAATCAAGCCAACATAAAATAAGGTTTTCTAGGCCTCACATGCATGGAACATATTAGAAAAACAGTTGATAACACTTTGGGTCGTCACATCCTGCACCTCTAAAACAACTGTTCGTCCTCGAACGGACAAGAGAAGGAAGTACCTGAGTCGGGGAACAAATGTGGATAACGGCTCCACATATCAGGCTCGGACTCACAGGTTGATGCCTTAGGAGGCTGACCTCTCCACTGGACACGCACGAAAGGGAAACTCTTCGACCTCAACTGTCGAATCTGCCGATATAGAATAGCCACCGGCTCCTCCTCGTAAGATAGATCCTTGTCCAACTGGACAGTACTGAAGTCTAACACGTGAAAAACCGGATGTACGGCTGATATGCTAGGTGGAAGAGCAAGTCTATAAGCCACCTCTTTCACTCGATACAAAATCTCAAATGGACCAATATACCGAGTGCTGAGCTTGCCCTTCTTTTTGAATCTCATCACGCCCTTCAAAGGAGACACCCGAAGCAATACCCGCTCACCAACCATGAAATCCACATCTCGGACCTTACGGTCTGCATAACTCTTCTATCTAGACTGAGATGAATGCAACCTCTCCTGGATAGTCTTAACCACATTTAAGGCCTCCTGAACTAGCTCCGTACCCAGCAACCGAGCCTCTCCCGGCTCAAACCATCCGACTGGAGACCGACATCGCCTACCATACAACGCCTCATAAGGGGCCATCTGAAACTAGACTGGTAGTTGTTGTTGTTGGCGAACTCTGCTAATGGCAGAAATTGGTCCCTGATAATAGGTGAATTTGACTATAATTATGCCCTAAATAATCACACTTTGTTATGGTATTTATGTTGTTTATGAGGACAAAATGCTTTGATTAGTGTTTGTTTGTGTGTTATAGGTACATGTGATGCAATGGATGCTAAGAAGAGTATTTTGAAGTCATATGTGGATGAAAAGGCCAAGAAAGATCTAAGGTGAAAAGAGCTGGAAGAAGCAGTCAAAAATACGCAGCACTGTTCATCCGCGGTTCATTCGCGGTCGTGGATGAACCGCAAAAAAAGAGGCATTCTAAAGTTTAACTGTTCGCGGTTGGCTCGCGGCCGCGAATGGACCGCGGAAGCCGGCGCACAGTTCTCCTAATTGGATTCGAATTTAGTTTTTTAAGCCCTAAAACCTCTATATAAACTCCTAGTTTGCCCCATTGAGGCATGTTGTCTTTATTTCACTACTTTTGCAAAGATAATTAGTAAGAGAGAATCCTCTCAACTCATTCTTTTATTTTATATCAAGTATTTCTTTATGATTTCAATTATTATTCTTGTTTCGTCAAGCATGAGTAGCTAAATTCTTTTCTAAGGTTTTGATGGAACCTATTGAGTGATGAACTTATTGTTTATGTGATTACAAATTGTGAACTAGATTTCTATTTGTTCAACTTCGTTCTTGTTGTAGTTAATTGGTAGACGTCCCAATTAGCGTTGCCTATTTAGTGTGCATAAGTTGGAAAAGAGTGCATATTTAGGTATATTGTTGAACAACACCACACCTAGGTTATTGGAGGAATCTATAACTTTAGGCGTAAAGACGGGGTTAGGAGTAACGAAGTCTTGGGTGCAATCTTAAGTGAACTATTCAAATTAAAGCTAGCTAGGGTAGCTTGGGAGAGTGCACTAGTAAATTATTGTAGTTGCTTGGGAGAGGGTTACGATACACATAGCGTCCATGATTGATAGAATAAATTAACAATTTGTATGAGCATAACGATAAGGGATTCCATCAATAGGGGAAATCAGTACCTTAGTCCTTCTCCATATTATTTTTATTCAACATTCAATTCTTTCTTTTAAGCATTCTTAATTCTTGCAAGTAGTAGTTCGAAAATCATATACAAAGATATTCTAAATTTTGGGAACTTGATTCGGAAGTACTCTTGGGTTGTGAAAGTTGTGATTGATAGGTTAATTCTCTGTGGGATCGATCTTGGACTTATTAGACCAAGTTATATTGACTACGACCGTTGCTTGGACGTGAATCAATTTTGGCGCCGTTGCCGGGGAATTAACGGAATTATCAATTGCCATTGACCGAACTTCAAGATTCTTGTGTATTCAGGTTCTTTCTACACTCTACATTGAATATTTTGACGTTTGTTGATTTGGGTATTCAGGTGCATGCCTAGAAAATCTGCAAGGACTGGAGAACTAATTGAAGGACTCTCAGACCCCGAGCAAACTTTCCGGGCACGTAACAAAGCCATAAAACAAATTCAACAATCTCAACAACCAATCAAATTAGACTTCGACATGGGTGATGCAAACGAACAAAATCAGCAAGCCGGGCTAAATATGCAAGAAGCACAGGAGGCACAGGAAGGTGCACTGTTTGACTGGGCACAACCCACAGCGGATAATTTGGCAACTGCCATCCTTGTGCCAGCAATTCAAGCCGAGTCTTTCCAGATTACCAACAACATGCTACACTTGTTGCAAAACAAGGGATTATTCTCTGGGTCTCAGGTTGAAGATCCACAGAAGCACCTAAAAAACTTTCTCTCAACAAAACACAGAGGCAACCGAATGTAACTCCGGAAGCTATCAGATTATTACTCTTTCCGTTCTCAGTTACAGGAGCAGCACAGATATGGCTAAACTCACTCCCAATAAACTCCATTGCAACTTGGGATGAGTTATTTAAACGATTCCACAACAAGTTTCATCCTCCTAACAAGACAGCTCAATAAATTGATGAGATTGTGAGCTTCAAGCAGAAACCAATGGAAACATTACATGAAACTTGGGGCAGATTCAAGGGTATGCTTGTTATGTGTCCTCACCATGGGATTCCTGAGCAGATGTTGGGCCAAATATTCTACATGGGGCTTTCAGACAGCATGAAGAACATTGTAGATGCTTCAGCAGGTGGGGCTTTTCCGAGCAAGACTTGGAGAGAGGGCCAAAATTTGCTAGACAAGATGGCTCAAAATTCCGGGTGGACATCCAGGAATGCTCCTATCACACTAGTGGTACACTCTGTACCTCTGGATCCATCCAACACTCCGGAGGAGAACATGGCAACTCTATTGACACAAATGAGCATCCTAACAAAGAAGGTGGAAGAATCAGGGGTCAAGTAACAGGTTCACATTGTAGACACTACCAATGGTGGTTTATGCACATCTTGCATTAGCCAACCCATAAGTAATCCATGGGCTGCAGACCAAGAACATCATCATCAGCACGAGGATATGAATTATGTGGCTAACTATGGAGGGCAGCGACAAGGTAATCAAAACTGGGGCCAACAGGCTCCAATGCAGTACAGACCTCCCCAGCGACAATTTAATGCAGCAGGTATGAGGCCACCACACAACATGACCCCATATCCTAGACCTTAGAATTTCGGCAATCGGCAATAAGGATATCATCCACCTCCACCACCACATAGGGTAGACATGACGATGGGTTCGCAGAGTTAAAAGCTATGATGCAGCAGGTAATTGGATCAAATGCTAAAACAAATGAGATGATAGATGCACATGATGCTGCCATCAAGAATATTGAAGTACAGGTGGGTCAGATTGCTATGTCTCTCAACAATCGTCCTCAAGGGACATTACCTGCAAATACACAAACAAACCCAAAAGATCAAGTCCCAAAACAGATGATGGTAGTGACTCTAAGAAGCGATAGAGATCTTGATGCTGAGAATGAAAGTGAAAAAATCGACAGACAGGCTGAGACATCCACTCCATTGCCCATTGAACTGGACGAGTCCACAGGATTGACAGAAGTCACAGTCCAGCCAGTTACTGAAAATAAAGAAACAAAACAAAGAACGGAGAAAGTCGCTGAACAGGTAGAGCAGCAGATTGATGAGAAAGTGAAAGAAAAAGAAAAGTCCCAAGTCACTGGGAAGAAGAGGCCTCCACAACCATTCCCCCAAAGGTTGGCCAAACACCAAAAAGAGGAGCAATACAAATAGTTCTTCGAGATGCTCAAGCAAATCTAGGTAAACATTCCTTTAATTGAAGCTTTAAAAGAGATGCCTGTTTATGCTAAGATGATGAAGGATTTGATGTCGCAGAAATTTGATTTCCAAGACTTGGCCACAGTAACACTTACCCAGACTTGTAGTGCAGTGGTCTCTAGACCGATTTCTGAGAAGCTATCTGATCCAGGTAGCTTCACCATCCCATGCACTATAGGGAATTATGCCTTTACTAAGGCTTTATGTAATTTGGGGGCAAGCATTATTCTCATGCCCTTAGTCATTTATAAGAGGTTAGGTATTGGGAGAGCCAGACCCACCTCTATGCTTTTACAGCTTGCTAACAGGATGGTTAAGCGTCCATTTGGTATTATAGATGATGTGCTTATCCAGGTTGGGAAGTTCGTGTTTCCCGCCGATTTTGTTATTCTTGATTGCAAGGTCGATGAAGAAATTCCCATAATCCTAGGAAGACCATTCCTAGCCACCGGGAGAGCCATAATTGATTGTGAAACTGGGGAACTCAAGATGAGGTTGAATGACGAGGAGATCATTTTCAATGTGCAAAAATCTATGAGGCGCCCTAGTGAATTCGCAAATTGCTCTCTCATTGATGCGGTGGATGTGATAGTGGAGACTGACGATGCAGAGTTGACCATTAAAGACCTACTTCAAGCATGCCTGATGAACATGGAAGAGGTAAATGGTGAAAGTTTAGCTGAATGGGTACTATCTCTCGAAGGCAAGGGATTTTGGCAGAGAGAGCTTGAGTTCGAACCTCTACACTTAGAGAAAAGAGAGAGCCCACCAGCAAATCCATCCATAGAAGAGCCACCAAAGCTCGAGCTTAAACCACTACCATCACATCTCAGGTATGAATTTCTAGGTCCTAACTCCACGTTACCTGTTATTATCTCATCTAGTTTGTTAGATGTGCAAACTCAAAAGCTTATACAGGTACTCAAGGAATGCAAGACTGCCATTGGGTGGACCATGGCAGACATAAAGGGGATCAACCCAGCCTATTGTATGCATAAAATTCTCCTGGAAGATGGACACAAACCTTCCAGGGAACATCAAAGAAGGCTGAACCCCAACATGAAGGAAGTGGTGAAGAAGGAAGTTATAAAGTGGCTAGATGCGGGAATCATCTTCCCAATCTCAGGCAGCATCTGGGTTAGCCCGGTCCAATGTGTGCCAAAGAAAGGAGGCATGACGATAGTGAAAAATGAGAACAATGAATTTATTTCAACAAGAACCTTTACCGGATGGAGAATATGCATGGAATACAGGAAGTTGAATCTGGCCACCCGCAAAGATCACTTCCCACTTCCCTTCACTGATCAAATGCTTGACAGGTTGGCAGGAAGGTCCCATTTTTGCTTTCTGGATGGATACTCGGTGTACAATCAAATCTCCATAGCCCCCGAAGAAAGAGAGAAGACCTCCTTCACATGCCCATATGGCATCTTTGCCTTCAGGAGGATGCCATTCGGACTATGCAATGCACCTGCCACATTCCAAAGGTGCATGATGGCTATTTTCACCGACATGGTGGAAGACATTATGGAGGTGGTCATGGATGATTTCTCAGTGGTAGGGAATTCATTCTATGAATGCCTTGCCAATCTGACTAGAGTGCTAAAACGGTGCATCGAAACAAATTTAGTGCTAAACTGGGAGAAGTGCCATTTTATGGTACAAGAAGGTATAGTATTGGGGCACCGGGTTTCAAGCAAAGGCATTGAGGTAGACCGTGCTAAAGTTGATGTCATTGCAAAGTTGCCTCTACCAACATCCGTCAAGGCCAAAAGAAGCTTTCTTGGACACACTGGTTTTTACCGGAGGTTCATCAAAGACTTCTCCAAAATATCAAACCCTCTCTGTAAGTTACTTGAAAAAGATCACCCTTTTGTTTTTTCTGATGAATGCAGGATTGCTTTTGAGGAACTAAAGAAGAGGTTGGTCACAGCACCCATCATCATTGCCCCCGACTGAGAGCAACCTTTTGAGCTAATGTGTGATGCAAGTGACTATGTAGTGGGGGCAGTGCTGGGCTAAAGAAAGACAAGCTGATGCATCCAATATACTATGCAAGTAGAACTTTGAGTGGAGCACAGCTAAACTACACAGTGATGGAAAAAGAGATGCTTGCGGTCGTGTTGGCATTCGAAAAATTTCGGTCCTATCTCATAGGATCAAAGGTAATCGAATACACAGACCATGCAGCTTTAAGATATTTAATTGATAAAAAGGACTCTAAGCCGTGCCTGATTCGTTGGGTGTTGCTTCTCCAAGAGTTTAACCTCGAAATTAGGGATAGAAAAGGTATTGAAAATCAAGTTGCTGACCATTTGTCAAGACTTGAAGGAGCTGAACTTGTCAAAGAGAGTGGGGAAATTCTGGAAACCTTTCCAGACGAACAACTGCTCACCACCACTCTCCTGGAAACACCATGGTATGCTAACTATGCTAATTACCTAGCCAGTGGTATTGTTCCTCATGACCTCTCATCGGTCCAGAGGAAAATGTTTTTTCGTGAAAATCAGTTTTATTATTGGGATAAACCATATTTGTTTAGGATATGTCTTGATAATATAATCCGGAGATGCGTCCACGAGATAGAACAATCTTCTGTTTTGCAGGCATGTCATGCTTCAGCATATGGCGGTCACTTTGGAGGAATACGTACAACTGCCAAAATACTTGAGGCCGGTTTCTATTGGCCAACGGTGTTTAAAGATGTGCACTTGTGGGTGAAAGGTTGCAACGAATGTCAACGCACCGAGAATATCTCCCGGCGTCATGAAATGCCAATGAACCCAATCCAGCAAGTTGAAGTGTTCGATGTCTGGGGAATAGATTTCATGGGGCCCTTTATTAGCTCATACGGCAATAAGTACATACTTGTTGAAGTTGACTACGTGTCCAAATGGGTGGAAGCTGCAGCATTACCCACCAATGATGCTAAGGTGGTAGTGGGATTTTTGAAGAAGAATATTTTCACCCGGTTCGGAACTCCAAGGGCTATCATCAGTGACGGGGGCACACACTTTTGCAACCGAGCTTTTGAGAAATTATTGGCCAAGTATGATGTTAAACACCGTGTGTCCACTCCATTTTCACCCGCAAACTAGCAGGCAAGTTGAGGTCTCCAATAGGGAGATAAAAAGTGTATTGACTAAAACAGTGAACGCCACAAGAACCGATTGGTCCAGAAATCTTGATGACGCACTGTGGGTTTATAGAACAGCATTCAAGACACCCATTGGCATGTCTCCATACAAATTGGTGTTTGGGAAACCTTGTCACCTACCGATTGAATTAGAGCACAAAGCTTGGTAGGCACTGAAACAATTGAATCTCAACTTGGATGAAGCAGGTAAAGCAAGGCTAACTAGGTTGCATGAATTAGAAGAATTTCGGTATCTGATGTTTGAAAGTACTAGATTGTATAAAGAGAGAATGAAGCAGATTCATGATCAAAATATCATTGAGCGAAACTTCAAAAATGGGGACATAGTACTACTATACAATTCAAGATTACGATTGTTCCCAGGTAAACTGAAATCAAGGTGGTCAGGACCCTTCAAGGTAATTGAGGCATTTGAGTTAGGAGCTGTGGAAATTCAAACTATGGATGGATCACGTACATTCAAGGTAAACGGACAGCGGTTGAAACCTTACATAGGCTTGGATGACATGGAGGACAAGGTAGAATTGCGGTTGGATGAACCTCAAAGGCCTAGCGAGCCTTAAAATGCGCTAAGTTGAGTCGTGCCGCAATGTTAAATCAGGCGCTACGTGGGAAGCAACCCACGAACATGTTGTAAGTATTTTTATCTTAGTAGTAGTTAATAAAATAAAATAAGAAAAAAACAAAATTTTTGCTGAACAACTGAGAAAACAATTCAAAGAGGGGCACTGTCCGCGGTCCATCCGCGACGGCGGATGAACCGCGGAAAAATGACCTCTCTGAACTTTCTCTGTTCACGGTCCATTCGCGGCCGCGAACCAACCACGAAAAACTATCCTCTCTGAATCTCGACTGTTCGCGGTCCATCCGCGGCCGCGAACGAACCGCGAACAGTCGCGGCCAATTCAGCGGTCGGCTAAAATAAATGTTTTTTTTTATTTTTCTTTTTTCCCCCCTTTCTTTAAACCCTAAAATCCCATCCCCTCTTTCCCATATCCCTCCTAGCCACCCTCCACTCTCCAAATCTCTATCTCTCTCTCTCTAGCTTCAAATCCTCTCCCTTCTCTCTAAAAATTTCCCAACCCCCTCTTCTCCAAATCATTCTCTTCTTCCTCCATACTCCTCCATTGTTATCACTTGTAAGTTTCTCTACTTTTTTTTCTCTCTCTTTTACTTTGTTTATATTTTTAGTTCTTGATTATTTATTTTGAAACATTAATTAGATATTGTTAGTTTAGGATAACTCTTGAATATAACTTGGTTTCTTTTTGCACATTACATGTCTCCATGAATTTCTTCTAAAGAACCTTGTTATATGATGAAAGTTTGGTAAAGAATGAGTTGTTGGGTCTTCAATTATGTTTATGATACTAATTTTATGGTTTGGAGACCCAAATAGTATTTACACCATGTTTGTTGGTTGGTGAGCCAAGTTGGGAAAATTATCATTGTTCATAATGTATTAATGTAGTTTTAAGAGAAATAATGCCCAACTCATGAATTGGTAATGGTGTAGTTTATTGGGGATGGATTAAGTCAATTGGGTAATGTTAGAAATGTTCAAAATAACTAAGTGTGGGGTGCTTGAATAGGCATGTGTAAAATAGTTAGATAAAGAATCTATATATAGGAGTATGAGGTAATTCCATGAAAAAAATGGTCAATTGTGATATCTCACGGATGGCGAAGTCTGAGTAGCCTTCCGATGACTAACGGTTTATAATTTTTTTTTGGCTATCTTATTTGTGCAGGATCATGGCCCCAAAGAGAGATCGACATGGTGCTAGCTCATCTAGGCAACCGACTTATGACGAGTCTAGGTTTGCTTGTGAAGAAGCGAGAGAATGGATTTCACATTAAAGCAACTAAGAGGTGGCTCCAAGAGGTAGAAGTTGACCGGATAGCTATCCGCTCGGAGAAGCCGGAAATATATGATGAGATTCGGAGGCATGAGATGGAGTTCCTCTTTGACTCACCTCCTAAGGTGAACAAGATGCTTGTCCGGGAATTCTACGCCAATGCTCCTTACCATATGGCCAGACAAGTATTCGTCAGAGGTAAGCATGTCAATGCCCATATTCCTACTATCAGGCAGACACTTAGACTGCCATTGCACACTAGTGATGTCGACTATTACCATAATAGGCCTGGTGTCACATGGGACATGCTAATATAGGCCTTATGTGTAGACGGCATCCCGGTGTGGATTAGAAATAAGACTCTGCACTCTAACTGCTTTACACACACAGCCAAATGTTGGTTCTCCATAATTTGCAACCGTATCTTGCCCTCGAGCAACACCACGGATGTTAACTTTAATAGGGCAGTTTTGACTTGGTGTTTTGTAACACATATGGATGTTGATATCGCTCGTGTAGTTAGTGATGATATGGAATTGATGGGATCCCTCACAGCCAAGGGGTTTTATTACCCATCTCTTGTCACTACGCTGTGTCTCCTTCATCAGACCCTAGTAATTGATGCTGATGGTGAGCTACTACCAAAAGCTCCATTTAGAGCTGCTACAATCCGGGTTGGACGAGACACAACCCCATTTGACTTGGATGAGGAGGACGATCCTATACCGATTGCCCGGGCCAGGCACTCCACGGATTCAGCCGGACCTTCCAGGCCCGTTCCTCGTGGAGCAAGTATGTCTAGGTCCGAGTCCACACGACCTATGCTAAGGTCCATGGAGGAGGAGGTTGCTGATCTATGCACCTCCGTTGATGGCTTGCACACACGGCTAGACGCCATGTCTACAAGACAAGCCCGGTCAGAAAACAGGTTTATGGCATGGTTTAGAGCACTTGGACGAGCATGTCATGTCGACCCATCCACCGTCTCCGACTCCGAGTGAGTCTCAGGTAAGTTTTCTTGCCCCTTTTGTGCTTTAATTTTTATTTATGTCATGAGGACATGACATATTTTTAAGTGTGGGGTGGGTGACTTATCTTGTACATGATGTATATGTTAGTTGTAGTAGTAATATAAAATAATAAAAACACAAAAAAAAATCATAAAATTTTAAAAATCCAAAAAAATATGAGTAGAGGACTCTTCCTGATGACGGACTATTTAGGACAAGTACTCTTGAGGGAAGTAGTCCACGTAGAAATTTTTCCTTCTTTTATTTTCTTTTTATAGGTAATGTATCATCCCCCCTTGGTTTTTCTTTTGATCACGGTTCTTTTCCAATGGTTTTTATTTGAACCGGGTTAGGTAGATTTTTTGATATTTTCTTTCTTTTCTTAGAATTAGAGGTGAAAGGGCAACATGTAACCCCCGAATATGCACATTAACAAAAGCGTAAATTGAACTTGAGAATGTGTCTTCTAAGCTTGACTGTAGAATCTCAATATGCCTTAAATTGCACAATAATGCTGGCTTGAACATCAATAGGACTTTGTAGATAAACTGGATTCCAAATGAGTTGCATGCCATGTGTGTGTGAGGATTTTACTTACATTGTATGTTGTACATGATGCCTAGAACTTGCCCTGTGTGTTTGCAAAGCGAAATAGAAGTTGTTCGATTGTAGAAAGGATAGAGGCATTTCTTTAAGTAACCCCATATACCAATAGACATAAATTCACCCGTTCATTATATCTTAGTTAACCCCTTTGAGCTTAAGCCTATTCTTTGATAACCCTTGAATGTTCATCAAATATGTATAATGTTCTACTTTACCTCCTAGAAGCACGTGTATTATAATGAATATGCAAAAGTTTAAGTGTGGGGTAAAGGAAAATTGAAAAAAGGGAAAATCAAGAATTAATGATAGAAAATAGTGGTCTGGTCCAAAATAATGTTGCAAAGCAATGAAACAAAAAGCTATATTGATGAATATGTAAAAAAAAAATAGAAAGGCCAGTTACATCAATAAAAGAAAAGTGGGGGTTAAAAGTCAAAAAAGGTGAAGGAATGTTTATGGGAGACATAAGGAAGTAAACAAAAAGGGGAAGTTGTGAAAAAGAAAAGAAAAGTGCTTAGGGAGGCTAGTCACTATAACCAAAAGTATCCTACCCGTCCCATAGCCTACATTACAACCCTTAAAGACCTCTTGATCTATGATTGAATAACTCGATTAGTGGAGTATTACACTAGGGGCAAGCCTATGGTGTGTCTGTATGCATATGAATGTTCTTTGTTGAGAGTGAGTGAATTTTTCCGATATCTATAAGTTCCATGTATTTGAATTGTTAATGTGTGGGAACTTCTCTCAATAAATTTTGTGAGGGCATGTAATTCAAGAGGAAGAAGGTGAATTTGCAAGTTTTTGGTAATAAGTAGAGTAAGTAATAATGTGCGGGCATGAGAGTTTGCGGTTAGGTAAAGATTGTGCATATCTTAGGTTGTTTATGTATAATAGCTTTTGTGACATATTTTGGGGGAGACAAATTTTTGTTAATTGGCCTAAAGTGTGATTAAAGTTGCTCGAGGACGAGCAAAGGTTTAAGTGTGGGGTATTGATAATAGGTGAATTTGACTATAATTATGCCTTAAATAATCACACTTTGTTATGGTATTTATGTTGTTTATGAGGACAAAATGCTTTGATTAGTGTTTGTTTGTGTGTTATAGGTACATGTGATGCAATGGATGCTAAGAAGAGTATTTTGAAGTCATATGTGGATGAAAAGGCCAAGAAAAGATCTAAGGTGAAAAGAGATGGAAGAAGCAGTCAAAAATTCGCAGCACTGTTCATCCGATGTTCATTCGCGGTCGTGGATGAACCGCGAAAAAAGAGGCATTCTAAAGTTTAACTGTTCGCGGTTGGCTCGCGGCCGCGAATGGACCGCGGAAGCCGGCGCCCAGTTCTCCTAATTGGATTCGAATTTAGTTTTTTAAGCTCTAAAACCTCTATATAAACTCCTAGTTTGCCCCATAGAGGCATGTTGTCTTTATTTCACTACTTTTGCAAGGATAATTAGTAAGAGAGAATCCTCTCAACTCATTCTTTTATTTTATATCAAGTATTTCTTTATGATTTCAATTATTATTCTTGTTTCGTCAAGCATGAGTAGCTAAATTCTTTTCTAAGGTTTTGATGGAACCTATTGAGTGATGAACTTATTGTTTATGTGATTACAAATTGTGAACTAGATTTCTATTTGTTCAACTTCGTTCTTGTTGTAGTTAATTGGTAGACGTCCCAATTAGCGGTGCCTATTTAGTGTGCATAACTTGGAAAAGAGTGCATATTTAGGTATATTGTTGAACAACACCACACCTAGGTTATTGGAGGAATCTATAACTTTAGGCGTAAAGACGGGGTTAGGAATAACGAAGTCTTGGGTGTAATCTTAAGTGAACTATTCAAATTAAAGCTAACTAGGGTAGCTCGGGAGAGTGCACTAGTAAATTATTATAATTTCTTGGGAGAGGGTTATGATACACATAGCGTTCATGATTGATAGAATAAATTAACAATTTGTATGAGCATAACGATAAGGGATTCCATCAATAGGGGAAATAAATACCTTAGTCCTTCTCCATATTATTTTTATTCAATATTCAATTCTTTCTTTTAAGCATTCTTAATTCTTGCAAGTAGTAGTTCGAAAATCATATACAAAGATATTCTAAATTTTGGGAACTTGATTCGGAAGTACTCTTGTGTTGTGAAAGTTGTGATTGATAGGTTAATTCTCTGTGGGATCGATCATGGACTTATTAGACCAAGTTATATTGACTACGACTGTTGCTTGGACGTGAATCAGTCCCACGAGCCCCCAAAATCAATGATGCAAGCTCAGAGCATGTCCTTTAGAATTTGAAAAGTTCTCTCAGACTGACCGTCCGTCAGAGGATAAAATGATGTACTCAATTGAACCTGGGTGTCTAACTCCTGCTGGTCCGCTCTCTAGAAGCTTGAGGTAAATTGCGTACCCTGATCTGAGATAATAGACACTGGCACTCCATGAAGGCGAACAATCTCCCAAATGTAAATCTCTGCTAACCTCTCAGATGAGTAGGAGACAGATATTGGAATGAAATGTGCTGACTTGGCCAACCTATCTACAATAACCCAAATAGCATCGAAATTCCTTCGAGCCAACGGAAGTCCAGTAATGAAGTCCATTGTAATCCGCTCCCATTTCCACTTATGAATTTCAATTATTTGGAACACACCACCAGGCCTCTCGTGCTCATATTTAACCTGCTGACAATTTAAACACCGAGCGATATACGCAACAATGTCTTTCTTCATCATACGCCACCAATAGTGATGCCGCAACTCCTGATACATCTTCGCGGTGCCCGGGTGAATAGAATACCGAGAACTATGGGCCTCGCTAAGATCAACTCTCGAATCCCATCAACATTAGGCATACAAACTCATGACTGCAATCTCAATACTCTATCATCATCTAAGGTTACCTTCGTAGCACTTCCCGCTGCATCGTGTCTCTCTGGACACACAAATGAGGATCATCGAACTGCCATTCACGGATACGCTCCAATAGATAAGAACGAGCAACCATGCAAGTCAACACTATGCTAGGCTCAAAAATATGTAATCTCATAAATCGGTTGGCTAAGGCCTGAACATCTAAGAAAGCGATCTCTAGCTAACCGGAATAAAAGCAAGACTACCCATGCTGGAAGACTTTCTACTCAACGCATTAGCTACTACATTAGCCTTACATGGGTGATATAAGATAGTAACATCATAATCTTTCAGTAACTCTAACCATCTCCACTATCGCACATTTAACTCATTTTGCTTGAATAAATACTGAAGACTCTTGTGATCCGTGTATACTTCACACGCCACACCATATAGATAATGCCTCCAAAATTTTAAGGCATGAACAACCACTGCCAACTCAAGGTCATGAACCGGATAATTCTTCTTATGGATTTTCAACTGTCTCGAAGCATATGCAATAACCTTGCCATCCTACATCAATACCGCTCCAAGCCAGTACGGGATGCATCACAATAGACTGTGTAAGGACCTGAACCCATGGGCAAAATCAACACAGGTGCCGTAGTCAGAGCTGTCTTCAACTTCTGAAAGCTCGCCTCACATTCATCTGACCATTCAGACTGGACACCTTTCTGGGTCAATCTGGTTAGAATGTACATTATGTTCCCACTACTTTATTTGCCATCCGAAGTAGAGTAGAATCAACCTCCTCGCTTTCGACTATTCCCATGTTCTGTAATACCTTATTGTAGCAGTCAAGCACAACCCCGTTGGTTCTCAAAAGATGCACTGCTGAAGGTGGTAGTGAAGAGTTTGGTGAAACCTATCTGACCTCCGCAAAACTTCTGAAGGCGTAGTTGATCTATCACCAGCCTGTGTCATTGTTCGGCTGACGAAGTAGTACGTGACTTTGCCATTCGTGGGAAGACAAGAGTAGAAATTCAATTTAACATTTTAAGAACGAATTCGTACGATGGGAAATAAAAAAAGAGATATTTTTCCTAACTCAATAGACTCTAAGGAATAAGTACAGACGTCTCCGTACCTACCCCTTAGACTCTACTAAGTTTGTTCGTGATTCGTAAGACCTATGTAACCTAGTGCTCTGATACCAACTTGTCACGACTCGGATTCCCCACCATCGGGATCGTGATGGTGCCTACTCGTGGTAGCTAGGCAAGCCAATTTACTCACCACCTTTACATTTACGCAAACATCCTATTTCTCAATTTAATAACAAGATTATTAACAATAACTTTAATTGCGGAAGCCTTTTCATAAAAAAATAATAGTGTGAAATACTCGATAATAAATCCTCTATCCAAGATGTGGAGTCACAAATCACGGACTACTAAGAATAACTACATATAATGGTGTGAAAGAAATAAATAATAACCGTCTGTCTCGAAACAATGAGACTACAACAATAATAAAAATTATAAGAAGAGACGTCGGGGCTACAGACGCCTGCAAGGTACCTCAGTCTCAAAAGTATAATAATCCTGCTAGTGAACTACTGCTGCTGCTCCTCAAAACCTGGACCTGTGCAAAAACGCACTGAAGTGTAGTATCAGCACAATTTGACCCCATGTGCTGGTAAGTGCCTGGCCTATCCCGGCGAAGTAGTGCCAATGCTAGGACCGGACACTCACATAAACATGTGCAACTCCATATACATATATACTAACTTAAGCAGTAAAAAGAGGGAGGGGCATGCTGGGGATACACCATAGTCAAGTATAGAAATTACCCGCAAAGAAGTATATCTAAACAATAAAAACCATGAATTTTTCACATACGATCACAAAACACCAAGCTGTAATATGTAAGTGGTCGGCATGCCACACGATCCCAATTTATAATATGTAAGTGTCGGCGTACCACACGATCCCAATTTATAATATGTAAGTGGCCGGTGTGCTACACGATCCCAATTTATAATATGTAAGTGATCGTCGTGCCACATGATCCCAGTTCATAATATGTAAGTGGTCGGTGTGCCACACGATCCCAATTTATAATATGTAAGTGGTCGGCGTACCTCCAAGTTCATAATATGTAAGTGGTCAGCGAGCCACACGATCCTAATTTATAATATGTATATATATAGGTGGACGGCGTGCCACACGATCCCATTTATTTCAACACAATAAACAACCAATCCCGGCAAGGAAATATTCCAAATATTACTAAGTCCCGGCAAGGAAGCAATAACAACAACAATAATACAGTCCCGGTAAGGGAACAATAATACAACTTTCAACAAGGTCCCGGCAAGGGATTAATCATAATTTCGTTCAATGCTTTCATCTTCTAATCAACAGTAATTATCATTTGTGCCAGCGCTCCAAAACATTTATTTTTTTATAGCTCATTCTGAGACTTCACATTTGTAGCAATTTGTATATTAGCTTAGAAGAGTTCCAAATTATCTCACAACATGCACAAACAAAGACCCACGAGCATGCTAGAGTTTGATGTATAGATTCTCGTCACCACGCCTATACACCGCACTCGATCATTTAGCAATTAGAATGTTATAATACTCAAATCCTATTCCCTCAAGCTAGGATAGATCAAACACTTACCTCAAAGGCTTGAAGTCCACTTAACCTTCAACTATCGTTTTACCTCGAAACTCAACCTCCAACTTTCTCGAATCTAATCACAATTGGTTCAATGTGACGACCCGGCCCGTCGTCACGAGAATTACCATCCCGTTATGTTGTAAATGCATGTTTTATGATTTTATATCAGTGTTAGAGTCTATCGGGTGAGTTAGGAGTGAATTTGATTGAAAATGAGGCATATAGCCTTTGTGAAGGAAACTTGAATAAGGAAAGTCAACCCGGAGTTGACTATTTGGTTAGAGGGCTCGGAATCGGATTCTGATGATTCGGTTAGTTCCGGGAGGTGATTTGTGACTTAGGGGAGCGATCGAATTGAATTTGGAGGCCCGGTGTAGAAATAGGCTTGAATTGGCTAAGGTTGAATTTTGGCGAAATCCGAACGGTAGGTGAGATTTTGATCCGGGGTCGGAATGGAATTCCGACAGTTGCAGTAGCTTCTTTAGGTGATTTTGGATGTGCCTGCAAAATTTCAGGGTCATTCGGACGTCGTTTGGTCGGGTTTTTGATCGAATGTGTAATTCGGAAAGTTTTAAGAAATTTAGGCTTGAATCCGTGTGTAATTGGTGATTTTGATGTTTACTATGGTGATTTGATGATTGGAACAAGTTCGTATCGTGTTTTGGAGTATGTTGGTGGTTTTCGTTGGGGTCCCGGGGGCCTCGGGATGAATTCGGGGGTCCAAACGGACCAATTTGTGCCAAAAGGCACTGCTGTTCTGCTGCAGTAATTGCAGAGAATTTTTGTTCATCGCGATCGCGGGAGGTGTGATGCGATCGCGTAAGGTCGACCTGGTTGTGCGTCGCGATCGTGTGGTGATATCTGCGATCGCGTAGGTCAATGGCGGAATGCAGTGCGATCGCGATTGGGTTCACGCGATCGTGTAAGGTCAAAGTCCGGATGCAATGCGATCGCGTGGCTGGCGTTGCGATCGCGTAGGGATCTTCTGTTGTTCACTGCGATCGCGTGGCTGGCGTTGCGATCACGTAGGGATCTTCTGTTGTTCACTGCGATCGCGTGCCAAAGGCTGCGATCGCGTAGAGGAAAAATCAGGCCCCAGGGATTTGTGCATCGCGATCGCGTGCCAAAGGCTGCGATCGCGTAGGGTTAATTGGCCTGGCAGTGAGTTTAAGTTCAGAACAGAACCAGTCGCGGGTTTCATACCCCAAAACGCCATTTTTGAGTTCCAAGAGAAGAAATTGACGGGAATTGCTGGGAATTCATCGGGGATTCGTTGGAGGTAAGTTTTGTGGCTTAATTACATCATTTTAACATGAAATTATTGGTTAAATTTCTGTAAATGGAAGATTAAAGGTGGGTTTGAGCCCTAGGCCTAAATTGAAGAAAAACACCGATTTGAGTGGTCAAATGGAGTCCGATTTTGGTAAATTTTATATGCCTAGACTCGTATCGAGATGAGGATTCCGAATATGTAACTTTTGTAATTTTTCGGCAAGCGTACCGAAAGTCGGGTTTTGACAACTTTGGGAATTTTGATGTAAATTGAGTTGTATTGATTGGGTGTCGTCCCATTGGCCTAATTTGTTGTGTTTCTACTGTATTTGATCAAATTCTACGCGTGCGGAGCTTGATTCTCGTGGCAAGGGCATTTCGGAGTAGTCGTCGCGCCGTATTGAGGTGAGCAATAGATGTGGGTGATGACCAGCGGGTTCGAAACCCCGGTATACCACTTTGTGACGCTAAATAGCGGCGAGACACACACACTCTTGAGAGTGCGGGGTCGATCATGAACTGGAGACTATATATATTAGTCCGACCTGTTGATACTGTATTATTGGCTATTCTCGAGCCGTTGAACCCCTTCTTGGGCGGTTGAGTATACTTGTGGGCCATGAGCTAGTTATTGGATCCCGCGAGGATTGTTATCATTGTCTTATCATATAGACATGCTAGTTTACTACTAGTCCGCGGCTATTTCTGTTATTATGCTAATTCCAATCTCTGGAACTTGATATTACTGTTTTCCAACCGAAAAATGATAAAAGAGTTTTCAAAAACTACTTTTGAGCCTGCGAGGCTGTATCTGCATATTAGCTGACTAGTAGTGGATCGGGCCGCGCGCCGCAGCGAGATATATGTTGGATCGGACTGCACGCCGCAGGAATATCTCTATGAGATGTGCTTGGGCTGTAGGAGCCCCTCCGGAGTCTGAACCCCCACAGTGAGCACGGGTACCCAAAATTGGAGTCGGGCTACGCGCCGTAGCGGTCATATCATGCATTGCATTGCATTTAGCTACATCTGCTAGCTGTTATGCTATTTATTGGTATTTGTTGGTATAGGTACAGTGAATATTGATTCTATGACAGGGTAGCTGATTATAGTTTTACATAGTGCTTTATTGCGGATTTCTTATCTGCATTGTCTTACCCTTGTTTATTACCACTGAGTCTGGCAGTACTCATTTTACTCCCTGCACCTTGTGTGCAGATCCAGGTACCTCTCGGCAGACTTGATTCGGTAGCTACTTGGAGGCATTGTGCGGGATAGTCGAGGTAGCTGCAGCGTCCGCAGGACCTGACTCCCCTTCTAGCTGTCATTTCTTATCTTGTTGTCTTTCCTTTCCGCACTGAGTTGTTATAAACTTTATTACACTTATGTTCTTTAGAGGCTCATGACTCTTGACCCTTCGGTCTATGGGAGTTAGCATATTTTGGGACTTGGTTTCCCCGCTGTTGGTATAAGTATTTCTATTGTTTCATATTTTGAAATGCTTAAATGAGTTAAAGAGAGCTTCTAGCTCCGTTGCTGATATTGATTGGTCAGGCTGGCTTAGCAATGTGCTGGGCGCCATCACGACCGGATTTGGGGTCGTGACAAGTTGGTATCAAAGCCTAGGTTTACTAGGCCTCATGAGTCTTGAGCCGGTTAGTAGAGTCTTGTGGATCGGTACGGGGACGCCTGTACTTATCCTCGGGAGGTTGCGAACCTTTAGGAAAACTTCACTTTTCTTGAACTCTGTCGTGCGATCTTGTTGTTCTGAGAACTGAACTTCTATATTCTATTCTCTCGCAGATGGCGAGAACGCGAGCATCGGGACGAGGTGGACGACCTCCATTGCCACCTGTTAGAGGCCGTGGGCGCGGTCGTGCTAGAGGTAGAGGTAGGGCGGCCGAGGCAGTGCCAGCTGACCCGCCCGTTGTACCTATTCAGGGGCAGCCCCCAGTGGTCGATGCTCCAGCAGCCCCAGCTCAGGTCCAGATGGTGTCTATTGCTATTCCTGGTCTTCAGGAGACTCTTGCTCAAATATTATTAGTGTGTTCCGGTTTGGCTCGGTAGTTTCGGCCACCGCCACCGTAGCGATATCTCGGCCGTGGGGTGGTCGACGGACCCCCGCAGCTCGCACACCGACCCGGTTGTTCGGGGACTTCGGACGCCACAGGCGGTCCCCGCTCGGTGGTTGCACCGGTTATTCCTCCACCTGCACCACGCTCCAGCTCCGCAGCATATGGTTCAGGGTTATGCCCGATGACGAGCGGCGTCGTCTCGAGAGATTTGGTAGACTTCAGCCACCCCATTTCGGTGGCGTCGAGGGCGAGGATGCCCAGTGGTTCTTAGATAAGTGGTCGAAGATGCTCGCGTACGGCTGGTATTCTCGAGTCCGGCGGAGTTTCATTTACTATATTTCGGCTCACCGGTCCCGCATTTGATTGGTGGGAGGAGTTTGAGAGGCGTAAGCCTGCAAGAGGAGCACCTCTCACATGGCAGCATTTCTCTACTCTCTTCTAGAGAAATATGTACCTCGGTCTCGTCGCGAGGAGCTACGTTGCCAGTTCGAGTGGTTGATTCAGGGCGACATGTCCGTGACCCGCATGAGCTTAGATTCACTCGCCTGTCTAGGCATGCCACATGGATGATCCCCACCGATAGGGAGAGGATCAGGGAGGTTCATCGATGGCCTCAACTACTCTATCCGTATTCTTATGACCGGCGAGCGAGTTCTGTCATCATCGTTTGAGCAGGTAGCTGATATGGCACGCTCCATTGAGGCGGATCGTCGCCGAGAGAGAGAGGAGCGGGAGGCCAAGAGGCCTCGTGGTTCTGGCAGTTTCAGTGGTGCTCCATCTAGAGGGCATTCCCGGCAGAGCAGAGGTCGCTCATCTAGACCTTCTCATTCAAGCCGCCCAGAGCAGAGCGGAGGTTCTTATGGTCGTGGTCAACAGGGATTTCAGCAGGGTCGGTCATCACTTAGTGCCCTCCCAGCCCAGAGTGCAACACCTACTTCTCCAGCACCAGGTGCATGTTACGAGTGTGGTGAGTTTGGCCACATGAGGAGACAGGTGCCCTCGACTACGTAGGGGCGAGGACTCGGCGGAGGGATCAGCCCTCCTCTTCAAATCTATATCTCCGCCTAGTAGAGGTGGAGGTCGGTCTTTTCGTGGTCGCCCCGTGGGCGAGGAGAGATCCGGTGGAGGCCGGGCACACTTCTATGCACTTCCCGACAGGCGTGATGCAGTTGCCTCCGACGCCGTGATTACGGGTATCATTTCTGTCTGTCACAGAGATGCCTCCGTTCTATTTGATCCAGGGTCCACATATTCTTACGTGTCCTCTTATTTTGCACATCATTTAGGTGCGACTCGTGGTAGTCTTGATTTACCTGTTCATGTATCCACCCCCGTGGGTGATACGATCGTTGTGGATCATGTCTATAGATCCTGTGTCATATCTATTGGGGGTCTGGAGACCCAGGCAGATTTGTTATTGTTGGGGATGGTGGACTTTGATGTTATATTGGGTATGGACCGGTTGTCTCCATATCATGCTATATTGGACTGTCATGCTAAGACAGTTACGTTGGCCATTCCTGGTATTTCTTAGATTGAGTGGCGGGGTTCGACCGATTTCGTCCCTAGCCGTGTTATTTCGTTCCTAAAAGCTCAGAAGATGGTTGAAAAAGGGTGTTTATCGTACTTAGCTTTTGTGAGAGATGTGGGAACTGCGTCTCCTAGCATTGATTTTGTACCTGTTGTGAGGGATTTGCCAGATGTATTCCCCTCAGACCTGCCGGCATGCCGCCGGACAGGGATATTGATTTTGGCATTGACTTGGTGCTGGGCACTCAGCCCATATCCATTCCTCCTTATCGAATGGCACCAGCCGAGTTGAAAGAACTGAAAGAGCAGCTTCAAGAGCTTCTGGATAAGGGTTTCATCCGTCCTAGTGTGTCTCCGTGGGGTGCGCCGGTATTATTTGTTAAAAAGAAAGATGGTTCCATGCGAATGTGTATTGATTATAGGCAATTGAACAAAGTGACAGTGAAGAACAAGTACCCTCTACCGCGCATAGATGATTTGTTTGATCGGTTACAGGGTGCGAGGGTGTTTTCTAAGATCGATCTTCGTTCAGGCTATCATCAGCTGAAGATCAGGGACTCAGATATTATGAAGACTGCATTCAGGACCCGATATGGTCATTATGAGTTTCTTGTGATGTCTTTTGGGTTGACCAACGCCCCAGCAGCATTTATGCATCTGATGAACAGTGTGTTCATGCCTTATTTGGATTCATTTGTGATTGTGTTCATTGATGACATTCTAGTCTACTCCCGTAGTCAGGGAGGAGCATGCTCAGCATTTGAATATTATGTTGCAGAGATTGAGGGAGGAGAAGCTATATGCTAAATTCTCCAAGTGCGAGTTTTGGCTCGAGTCCGTGGAATTTCTGGGACATGTGGTGTCTCGTGATGGTATTCAGGTTGATCAGAAAAAGATAGAGGCGGTGCAGAGTTGGCCTAGACCGACCTCAGCTACAGAGATCCGGAGTTTTCTTGGCTTGGCGGGGTATTATCGCCGGTTTGTTCAGGGATTTTCATCCATTGCTTCTTCATTGACTAAATTGACCCGGAAGGGTGCACCATTCGTGTGGTCGGATGAGTGCGAGGAGAGCTTTCAGAAGCTCAAGACAGCTTTGACCACAGCTCCAGTGTTAGTATTGCCATCAGCTTCAGGTTTATATGCCGTTTATCGTGATGCCTCGAGAGTGGGGATAGGTTGTGTGTTGATGCAGGAAGGTAAGGTAATTGCTTATGCTTCTCGGCAGTTGAAGCCACATGAGAAGAACTATCCTGTTCATGATTTGGAGCTAGCCGCCATTGTTCATGCATTGAAGATTTGGAGACACTATTTGTATGGCATGTCTTGTGAGGTGTATACCGACCATCGTAGTCTCCAGCACTTGTTCAAACAGAAAGACCTTAATTTGAGACAGCGGAGATGGCTGGAGTTGTTGAAGGATTATGACATTACTATATTATATCATCCGGGTAAGGCCAATGTGGTGGCCGATGCTTTGAGCCGGAAGGCGGTCAGTATGGGGAGCTTGGCATATATTCCAGCTGAGGAGAGGCCATTTGCTTATGATGTTCAGGTGCTAGCCAATCGACTAGTGAGGTTAGATATTTCGGAGCCCAGCAGGGTATTGGCTTGTGTTGTATCTCGGTCATCTCTGTATGACCGTATTCGTGAGCGCCAGTATGATGATCCACATTTGGCTGTCCGGAGGGACAGAGTTCAGCATGATGATGCTAGAGATGGCACCATTGATAGTGACGGCATATTGAGGATGCAGGGCCGGATATGTGTGCCCAATGTTGATGGCCTTCGTGAGTTGATTCTGGAAGAGGCCCATAGCTCGCGGTATTCTATCCATCCAGGAGCCGCTAAGATGTATCAAGATTTGAAAGAGCACTATTGGTGGAGAAAGATGAAAATGGACATTGTCAGGACATGTAGCACGGTGCCTCAACTGTCAGCAGGTTAAGTACGAGCACCAGAGGCCCGGTGGTGTATTTCAGCGCATTGTTATTCCCGAGTGGAAATGGGAGAGGATCACTATGGACTTTGTTACTGGACTCCCTCGGACGGCGAGGAAGTTTGATTCTGTATGGGTGATTGTGGATAGACTGACCAAGTCAGGTCACTTCATTCCACTTAGTACTACCTACTCATCGGAGCGGTTGGCGTCGATCTTTATTCGAGAGATTGTTCGGTTGCATGGAGTCCCAGTGTCTATCATATCCGACAGGGGTACTCAGTTCACTTCTCAGTTTTGGAGAGCATTTCGGCGAGAGATGGGTACGCGGGTTGAGTTGAGTACAACATTTCACCCCCAGACAGATGGACAGTCTGAGCGCACTATTCAGATCTTGGAGGATATGTTGCGAGCTTGTGTGATTGATTTTGGTGGTTCGTGGGATGAGTTCCTACCACTTGCTGAGTTTGCCTACAACAACAGTTATCAGTCGAGTATTCAGATGGCCCCGTACGAGGCATTGTATGGCAGGCGGTGTAGATCCCCCGTGGGATGGTTTGAGCCTGGTGAGGTTAGATTGATAGGGACTGAGTTAGTCCAGGATGCTCTGGATAGAGCAAAGTTGATCCAGGAGAGGCTTCGTACAGCACAGTCTCGCCAGAAGAGTTATGCGGACCGTAGAGTTCGAGAGTTGTCTTTCATGGTTGGTGACAGAGTATTGTTGAAGGTTTCACCTATGAAGGGTGTCATGAGGTTTGGGAAGAAAGGAAAGTTGAGTCCCAGGTACATTGGTCCTTTTGAGATACTTAGGAGAGTTGGAGAGGTGGCATACGAGTTAGCCTTGCCGCCCAGCTTATCCAGTGTTCATCCAGTATTCCATGTGTCTATGCTCCGGAAGTACATTGGAGATCCGTCTCATGTATTAGATTTCAGCACCATTCAGCTTGATGGTGATCTATCCTATGATGTGGAGCCTATTGCTATTTTGGGTCGTCAGGTGAGAAAATTGAGGTCCAAGGAGATTGCATCGGTTAAGGTTCAGTGGAGAGGTCGACCCGTGGAGGAGGCCACTTGGGAGATCGAGCGGGAGATGCGGAGCAGATATCCTCACTTGTTTGAGACTTCAGGTATGTTTCTTGACCCGCTCGAGGACGAGCGTTTGCTTAAGAGGGGAGAATGTGACGACCCGGCCCGTCGTCACGAGAATTACCACCCCGTTATGTTGTAAATGCATGTTTTATGATTTTATATCAGGTGTTAGAGTCTATCGGGTGAGTTAGGAGTGAATTGGATTGAAAATGAGGCATATAGTCTTTGTGAAGGAAACTTGAATAAGGAAAGTCAACCCGGAGTTGACTATTTGGTTAGAAGGCTCGGAATCGGATTCTGATGATTCGGTTAGTTCCGGGAGGTGATTTGTGACTTAGGGGAGCGATCGGAATTGAATTTGGAGGCCCGGTGTAGAAATAGGCTTGAATTGGCTAAGGTTGAATTTTGGCGAAATCCGAACGGTAGGTGAGATTTTGATCCGGGGTCGGAATGGAATTCCGACAGTTGCAGTAGCTTCGTTAGGTGATTTTGGATGTGCCCGCAAAATTTCAGGTCATTCGGACGTCGTTTGGTCGGGTTTTTGATCGAATGTGTAATTCGGAAAGTTTTAAGAAATTTAGGCTTGAATCCGTGTGTAATTGGTGATTTTGATGTTTAGGATGGTGATTTGATGATTGGAACAAGTTCGTATCGTGTTTTGGAGTATGTTGGTGGTTTTCGTTGGGGTCCCGGGGGCCTCGGGATGAATTCGGGGGTCCAAACGGACCAATTTGTGCCAAAAGGCACTGCTGTTCTGCTGCAGTAGTTGCAGAGAATTTTTGTTCATCGCGATCGCGGGAGGTGTGATGCGATCGCGTAAGGTCGACCTGGTTGTGCGTCGCGATCGCGTGGTGATGTCTGCGATCACGTAGGTCAATGGCGGAATGCAGTGCGATCGCGATTGGGTTCACGCGATCGCGTAAGGTCAAAGTCCGGATGCAATGCGATCGCGTGGCTGGCGTTGCGATCGCGTAGGGATCTTCTGTTGTTCACTGCGATCGCGTGCCAAAGGCTGCAATCGCGTAGAGGAAAAATCTTTGAACATCGCGATCGCGTGAGTGGAGTCGCGATCGCGTAGGGTTAATTGGCCTGGCAGTGAGTTTAAGTTCAGAACAGAACCAGTCGCGGGTTTCATACCCCAAAAAGCCATTTTTGAGTTCCAAGAGAAGAAATTGACGGGAATTGCCGGGAATTCATCGGGGATTCGTTGGAGGTAAGTTTTGTGGCTTAATTACATCATTTTAACATGAAATCATTGGTAAAATTTCTGTAAATGGAAGATTAAAGGTGGGTTTGAGCCCTAGGCCTAAATTGAAGAAAAACACTGATTTGAGTGGCCAAATGGAGTCCGATTTTGGTAAATTTTATATGCCTAGACTCGTATCGAGATGAGGATTCCGAATATGTAACTTTTGTAATTTTTCGGCAAGCGTACCGAAAGTCGGGTTTTGACAACTTTGGGAATTTTGATGTAAATTGAGTTGTATTGATTGGGTGTCGTCCCATTGGCCTAATTTGTTGTGTTTCTACTGTATTTGATCAGATTCTATGCGTGCGGAGCTTGATTCTCGTGGCAAGGGCATTACGGAGTAGTCGTCGCGCCGTATCGAGGTGAGTAATAGATGTGGGTGATGACCAGAGGGTTCGAAACCCCGGTATACCACTTTGTGACGCTGTAATGCGGCGAGACACATACTCTCATGTGAGTGCGGGGTCGATTGTGATTGGGGACTATAGCTTAGTCCGACTTGTTGATACTGTGTTATGATATTAGGCTATTCTTGAGCCGTCGAACCTCCTTCTCGGATGGTTGCGTACTATATATTGTGATATTGGCCACTCTTGAGCCGAGGAATCCCCTTCTTGGGCGGTTGAGTATACATGTGGGTCGTGAGCTAGTTATTGGATCCCGCGAGGATCATTATCATTGTCTATTGATATTGACATGCTAGTTACTACCAATCTGTAGCTATTTCTGTTATCATGCTATTTCCAATCTCTGGAACTTGATATTTCTGTTTTCCAACTGAAAATGATAAAAGAGTTTTCAAAAACTACTTTTGAGCCTGCGAGGCTGTATTTACATATTAGCGGACTAGTAGTGGATCGGGCTGCGCGCCGCAGCAGTACATATGTCGGATCGGACTGCACGCCGCAGTGATATTGTGCTTGGGCTGTAGGAGCCCCTCCGGAGTCTGAACCCCCACAGTGAGCACGGGTACCCAAATTGGATCGGGCTACGCGCCGTAGCGGTCATATCATGCATTGCATTGCATTTAGCTACATCTGATAGTTGTTATACTGTTTATTGATACTTGTTGATATGACAGGGTAGCCGATTATAGTTTTACATAGTGCTTTATTGCGGATTTCTTATCTCCGCTGTCTTACCCTTGTTTATTACCACTGAGTCTGGCAGTACTCATTTTACTCCCCGCACCTTGTGTGCAGATCCAGGTACCTCTCAGCAGACTTGATTCGGTAGCTACTTGGAGGCATTGTGCGGGATAGTCGAGGTAGCTGCAGCGTCCGCAGGACCTGACTCCCCTTCTAGTTGTCATTTCTTATCTTGTTGTCTTTCCTTTCCGCACTGAGTTTGTTATAAACTTTATTACACTTATGTTCTTTAGAGGCTCATGACTCTTGACCCTTCGGTCTATGGGAGTTAGCATATTTTGGGACTTGGTTTCCTCGCTGTTGGTATAAGTATTTCTATTGTTTCATATTTTGAAATGCTTAAATGAGTTAAAGAGAGCTTCTAGCTCCGTTGTTGATATTGATTGGTCAGGCTGGCTTAGCAATGTGCTGGGCGCCATCACGACCGGATTTGGGGTCGTGACATTCAACTACTTTAATAAACACTATATGAATTAGTTTGAATGCATAAAAATGGTTTTTCCAAAGTTTTACTCAAAAATTCCCAAAATGCCCCCGGGCCCACGTGGTCGAAACTCGGGGTTCGGACCAAAATCCGGTTACCCTTTCCCTCACAAGTTCAAATTTATGATTTGTTTAGAAATCGGACCTCAAATCGAGGTCCAACTCCTCAATTTATGGAAAATCTAGGTTCTACCCAAAAACATCAATTTCAACCGTAAAAACCTTTGATTTCACATAAAAAACATGTTTAATGATGTTAGGAATCAAAAGGGTTGAGTGAAAATCGACTTACAAGTGATTTGGAGTGATATTGCTCTTGAAAAATCACCTATGGGGTTTTGGGTTTTGAAATGATGGTGAAAAGCGGGTCTAAAATCGTTTAAGTATAAAATTGCACAGGTGCGGATATGCGAATTGTGAACTTTTGTGCACAATTGCGAACATGACAGTCCAACTCTCAGACTTCGCAATTGCGAGGCTTTTGTTCGCATTTGCGAACTTAGGCCAATCCTGGGACTTTTTGCATATGCGATGAGATGTTCGCAAAGGCTAATTCTGGAGGAGTTCGCTTTTGCGATGGGAGTGTTCGCATATGCAAACTCAGGCTAAATTGGGACTACTCGCATTTGCGAGCCTTGTGATCGCATTTGCAATCCCTGCCCAGACTGCCCAGCTTCACATTTGCGATTGATTCTTCGTATTTGCAAAGAAATCAGCTGGGGAGAAATACCAACTGTGGTTATTTCAAAAATTGCTCTCACGGCCTATCCAATATTCACCCGAGCTCTCGCGTCTCTAAACCAAACATGCACACAACCTCAAAAAATACCACGAACTTGCTCGCGGTATCAAATCGCCAATATAACATCGTTTTCGTAGAATCAAGCCTCAAATTCATGATTTCTTCTCTTAAACTTCACAAACTTTCAAACATGTAACTCTTAGTTCAAAACACGTTAAACGACGTTCAATTTCCGTCAAACATTGCAGGAAGTGCTTAAACAATATATAAGACTTGTATCGGGCATCAGAACCAAAATACGAGCCAGATACTATGATCTTTTATTCAATTTTCATTTTTATTTCCCTTAATAATTTCAGAAAAATTCAGATCTCGTGCTCTAATCCTCGGAATTCGACTCCGGGCACATGCCTGAGTCCCATATTTTTCCACGGATCTTTCAGTACCGTCCGAATTCGAGTCCGGGTCCGTTTACCAAAAATATTGACCGAAATCAAGTATGTCAATATTAATATTAAAGTTATTTAAATTTTTAATAGAATTCACATATTACAACATAAAAATTTTCAGGCTACACGTCTGGACTGCGCACGTAAATCAAGGTAACATAAAATAAGTTTTTCTAGGCCTCGGAAGTATGAAACAGATAAGGAAAACAGGTGATGACCCTTTGGGTCATTATGATTCCCTTTTGATATTTCCAGCATTCATAGAATTCAATACCAGTTTTAGGTTGTCAATTAATTATTTAGAACAAGCAATATAAGAGAATTCGTAAAGAACTTTTTAGTTCTTTAATATTTTTTCATGTGAATTCTTTATTATTTTTGCACATCATACTTAAATTGATACGGCTAAACCAAGTATGCCAACTGAATAAATTACTAATATTGATAAAGTTCAGGTTTACACCATGACGTGTGTAATTATCAATAAATTTCAAGTTTATTATGATACGTGTTTTATATTAATAAACATGCACTTTATTGTGATATACTTTTATTTGTGTAGTACAAACTAAAGAATAAAACGTGTAACTTTTCACATACATATTATCCCGCTACAAGTTGTAGTAATAGAAGATATTAAATCTTTTCTTTATTTATGTCTCAATATAATCAATTGTTTTCGCGAAAACTTTAGAACAAAATAAGTTTCTTTTGAGACTTACAACAACATAATATCTTATTGGTAATTAATTTTATTTCTTCAAAATAGTGATAATTGGCTCTTCTAGAGCTCTCAATTAATTTTATGCTACGACATATTCATCAACATCCATATGGTCATATATCTCTTTTAAGGAGAAAGTTATACCATTATGGTCATGGTTAAAATTATATGCAATATATGTTTTTTGCATTATTGTTATCCTTTAATAATCACACTGCCAAAATATTTTGCCGTACAGTAGGTTCCTGACCAATAAGCATTCATGCCATAAGAATGACATTATATTTTTATATAATCTCAAACCTCCTTCTAGAGGTGAGTGCAGTATATTTACTATCACTAGCACATTCATAATCTTTGAAGAATGAATATGTATTTATAAGCCACATGTTGTCATATTCACATCATTAATCAACCATAATCATCTATTCGTGCTTTACAAAATCTCATGTTAAATCATTGACAAATATTACTTTCACATGGTGAAGGATTATTTTCAGAATACTTATTGTTCTCATTACCACAATGATGATGATTATAATTTTGTCTCCTGCCACGTCCATATTCATTGATCATTCATGGTAATAATTTTTTCTTCTTTCAGACGTATTACATACTGCTATCACATTCTCTTGAGGAAATGATAATGAAGCAAATTCAATGGAATAGATTTTCATTCTTCGCCCACAATCATACATGAATTTGATCATGGCAAGGCATATAAATTTTACCACTTCAGGTGGTTATAATTTCTTACAAACTCCATTAGAGTTGTAATCAAACTTTGTTGTCTTTGCTTGTATATATATAAAATCAAATTATGGAATTTCAAAAATTTAAAAGAGAAAAATAAAGTAAAATATTTACCTTAAATCCAAAATTTAATCAAGAAGGAAGTTCATGGAATAATTGACAATCATTATGCTCAATCTCAAAGCTTCTACTCAATTGGTTAGAGTCTCGTGGTAATAACATTTTATAAAATAATAAATGAAGAAAAAGAGTATTGTAGAGAAAAGTAGAGAGAGAGAATTATTATTGATATGTGATAGATTACAATGGAATAGAACCCTGTATTTATAGGGAGGGGGTGACTTAGCCGCCAAGAAATAAACCATATAATCTCTCTAAATATAGTCATTCATCATAAATAAAATTCTATTTATAACAAACAGAAAAAATAAAATAAAATAGAAAGACATAAATTGAGATACCTATGACTATTTATACTTTGGAGTAAGTTAAAATATAAGATAAAACTTAAATTTACTTAAGATATTAAAAATTTGATGACTTTAAAATTTAAAAATTTCAAACATCAAAATAAGATCCTACAGAAAATATATAAATCATTATTTTGTTGAAACATGGAAAATTTCAGTATAATGAAGTCATATTAATATTAAAAAATCGGGCAAACGAATATTTATATTTATATAAATATTTCTTATATAGTTAAAAAGTTTAGACTTGATAAAAACAAATCTTACCGCTCGGATAAGACATAGCATCTTCTAACAAAAACCTTGGTGAGTACAATTACTAGATATTTTTGATGGTGGATGGTTGGAAGCTAGCAGGTAACCGAGTGAATGGCCGAAATACGTACAAGACAATACATAAAACTATTATTACACAAAAAAAGGAAAAAATTATAAATATATACGATTTTATTAAATAAATAATTAGGCCTCTATTAGTGATACATCTAATTGATCTTATCTCAGTGATACACTCTGATTGATCAAATATTTAGTTTCCTTATTACCTATTCTATTATTAGAGTAGAATGATCTGCTATTACAAACTGATTTGTACAATTTTCTACTTGATCTGTTTTGATCCTTTCCTTGATTTGTTTATTCACTCCTTTGTATAAATTGTTGTTGAAATCAATGGAAATGATAGCTACAAGCCGAGTCCATCAACCATATGTCTGATGATGTTGACGACTCCGTTATAACTAATGAGAAATCTGAATCATCACAATCAGCTACATTTGAATCCATAATGGCCTTTCCATTGTTATGTTTGGCCTTATTATTCAACTTCGAACAATCTTTCTTCCCGTGCCCCTTTTCTCGACAAAAGGTACATTCATCTTTGCTGGGTTTAGATGTTGACTTAGACCTTCCTTTTCTAGTCCTCGTTTGATTTTGAGGACATTATAAAATAACTTATATATTAATCTATAGACTAATTAAAAGTTATATTTAAATAAAATATAATTATTTTGAGTATAAATTAATTGCGATTAACATAAAAAAAGTTTTTCCATGTAACCCCCACGCTATTTCTTAAGCTAACTTCTGATAATATGGGAATTACCTTTTTTTTTCTTTGATAAAAATATGGAGTAGAAAACTACTAGGAAAAAGCCAAGGGAGACTTGACTTAAAAAGTTGACCGGGTAAAGCGAATGAAGATAAAGTGAAAAGGAGACAATAGAAAACGTGGTTGTGAACTGTGTTTTTGTAAAACGTAGTTTTTAATCGCGTTTTACCTTAACGTTCGAAACGGCTGTTAAGGTAAAATATGGTTCAAAATAGCATTTTACATAATTTTAATAATTAAATATTTTTACACCTAATAAAATATTTTGAGTTCAAAAAGATAATATTTCGATTCCGAATAGCTGCTAATCTTAGTCTTGTATTTAGGAAAAATATGTACAGTGTGAATGTGGACCAATTGATGTTGGTGTTGATGTAAGTGTTGGACTTTTAAGCCATTGGGCTTTAAAGATGAGTAGTGTGAATTGGGTAATGGTAGGAAATTAAATGGACTGGATTGAGCTTCAAAATTTGGCCCGGTTTATTTGGTTAAACTAGTTGACCCAGTTTGATAAATAACGTTGAAAGAACGTATCTTCCTATCAGGTGTCTATTCACAAACAGACACCATGAAGAGGCACCATACCTTTTCACAAAGCCAACAATTTCCTATAAATTCAGGCATGGCTTTCATTCTAGATATTCAGAAATTCGGAAATTCTTTCCTTCTCTCTGCAAGTTCATTAATCCAAAAATTCTTGAGCTTTCTCGTTCCTTGAAAACCGTAAGTGTGATTCGCTCCGCTTTTTGAGTTCGTTGGTATCCTGCTTCTTGTATTGCCACTGTCGCAGGAAGGTTATTCCGTTTTATCCTGGGAGGATTTAATCCATTACCTTGGCAATTGTGAGGGGGTTAAAATTCCTTAAGGACACACAAGCAAATTGTGAACTCGGAATTATATATTCTATTTCTTCTCCCTCTTGTTTTTCCTTAACAGTGTTAATTTTGATAATACACGTCGCCTAACATCTTAAGGAATTTTAAAGGAAAAAAATAATAATAATAATAAACGTACGGGTTTGAAGTATATAAAAACTTCACCATTGTTACGTGTTTTATGTTTGGTTTGGTATTCAGTTTGAAGATATAAAAACTTCACTGATTTAATAAAGTTCTGTATTATTTTTTTTTCGGCATTGTTTTACATTAACTTGGAGACTAAAGCCTTGTTGCTTTCTACTCCATTAATTGTTTCTTTCCGGTTTAAAGTACATAAAAACTTTGCCGGAATAATAAACGTACGGGTTTGAAGTATATAAAAACTTCACCATTGTTACGTGGTGTATGTTTGGTTTGGTATTCAGTTTGAAGATATAAAAACTTCACTGATTTAATAAAGTTCTGTATTGTTTTTGACTTTACATAAATATGACGAATGAAAACCAAACTAATGGAAATGTTGCGGGAACGGGTGCTACTATGACGAGTGTGGCTGCATCGTCAAGTCGTTCTACTCCGGCCCATGCTATGGCACCGGCAGAAAAACCCGGAAAATTTTCCGGTATTGACTTCAAACGCTGGCAAATGAAGATGCTCTTCTATCTTACTACGTTGAGTTTGCAACGTTTTATCAAGGAGGATCCTCCGGCCATGGCTGAGGATACTCCGGATAATGAACGACTTGTTGTAACTGAAGCATGGAAACATTCCGATTTCTTATGCAAAAATTACATTTTGAGTTGTTTGGAAGATGGTTTGTACAATGTCTATAGTGTCATGGAAACTTCAAAGCGTTATGGAATGCGCTTGAGAAAAAGTACAAGATCGAGGATGCAGGACTTAAGAAGTTCGTGGCTGCAAGGTTCCTGGATTTCAAGATGATTGACACTAGGTCGGTCATAACACAAGTCCAAGAACTACAAGTCATTGTACATGACCTCCTTGTTGAAGGTATGACCCAAATCAATAATTCTATTAATAAGATTTATCTTATTATTAACTCTGAATTTGTTATTGAAGGTATGGTCATTAATGAGGCCTTTCAAGTTGTTGCTTTCATTGAGAAACTACCTCCGTTGTGGAAGGATTTTAAGAATTATCTTAAACACAAACGGAAGGAGATGACTCTAGAAGACTTGATTGTTCGTTTGAGGATAGAAGAGGACAACAAAAATGCTAAAAAAAAGTCACGTGGAAACTCGACAATTGTGGGAGCAAACATTGTTGAGGAGGCACCACAAAATTAGAAGAGAAAGAAAGCTTCTGGACCAAAGAATTACCCAAGCAAGAAGAAGTTCAAGGGTAATTGCCACAACTGTGGAAAAATTGGGCATAAGGCGGCAGATTGTCGTGCGCCAAAGAATGATAGGAAGAAAAAGAATCAAGCCAACATGGTTGAAGATGAAATGGAAGACTTGTGTGCCATGTTGTCCGAATGCAACTTGGTAGGAAATCCGAAAGAGTGGTGGATAGATTCTGGAGCCACCCGCCATGTTTGTGCTAACAAGGAATTATTTTTTTCTTATGTCCCCGCAGGTCCCGACGAGACTATCTTCATGGGAAATTCATCTACGGCCAAAATTGAAGGAGTTGGCAAGATTGCGTTGAATATGACGTCTGGAAAAATAGTGACTCTAAACCAAGTCCTCCATGTTCCAGAAATTCGCAAGAATCTTGAGTCTACCTCACTTCTTGTCAAGAATGGATTCAAATGTATTTTTGTTTCTAATAGTGTTGTAATTAGTAAGAACGATTTGTATGTTGGAAAAGGTTACCTAAGTGAGGGCCTTTTCAAGCTAAATGTAATAGCAGTTCCAATCAATAAAGTGAATGCTTCTTCTTACTTGCTTGAGTCAAACACTTTACGGCATGCGCGTTTAGGTCACGTAAACTTCAAAACATTACGAAAGATGATAAATCTAGAAGTATTGCCAAAATTTGATTGCGTTAATTCTATATGTCAAATATGTGTGGAATCAAAGTATGCTAAGCATCCTTATAAGTCCGTTGAAAGGAATTCAAGTCCTTTAGACTTAATTCACACGGATATTTGCGACATTAAGTCAACACCATGTCGCGGTGGAAAAAAGTATTTTATTACTTTTATTGACGATAGCACGAGATATTGCTATGTTTATTTACTTAATAGTAAAGATGAGGCAATTGATGCTTTCAAGCAATACAAGAGTGAAGTTGAAACACAACTAAACAAAAAGATCAAAATGATAAGAAGTGATAGAGGTGGCGAATATGAATCTCCTTTTGAAGAAATATGTTTGGAAAATGGCATTATTCACCAAACAACTGCCCCTTACTCTCCACAATCTAATGGAATTGCGGAGAGGAAGAATCGAACGTTAAAGGAGATGATGAATGCATTGCTAATAAGTTCTGGCTTACCACAGAACTTGTGGGGGGAAGCTATACTTACAGCTAACCGGATAATCAACCGTGTACCTCATAGTAAAACACAATCCATTCCTTATGAAAAGTGGAAAGAAAGGAAGCCTAGCTTGAAATACTTCAAAGTGTGGGGGTGTTTAGCTAAGGTACAAGTTCCTAAACCTAAAAGGGTTAAGATAGGTCCAAAAACGGTTGATTGTGTATTTATTAGATATGTAACCAATAGCAAGGCATATCGTTTTTTGGTTCATAAATCAGAAAATCCTGAGATTCACATTAATACGATAATAGAATTAGATAATGCTGAATTCTTTGAAACTATTTATCCGTATAAAAAGGAAAGTGAAGTGACCTGCCAAAAGTCAAAACGACCTCGGGAGGAAATAACGGATGGTATGCCTAATGAAGAAAATCCGAGAAGAAGTAAACGTCAAAGGACATCTACTTCATTCGGTCCAAATTTTTTGACATTTTTGTTAGAAAATGAGCCTCGTACCTTTAAGGAAGCAATGTCTTCCTCAGAGGCACAATATTGGAAAGAAGCTGTCAATAATGAAATAGAATCCATATTGAGCAACCATACTTGGAAATTGGTTGATCTTCCTCGGTAATAAAACGTTGGGTTCTAAATGGATTTTCAAGAAGAAAATGAAAGACGATGGTACTATTGACAAATACAAGGCAAGACTTGTCGTCAAAGGATTTAGACAACGAGAAGGTCTTGACTATTTTGACACATACTCACCGGTAACAAGAATTACATCCATTCGGATGCTAATCGCGTTAGCCGCCTTGTATGATCTTCAAATCCATCAAATGGATGTGAAAACAGCCTTCTTAAATGGTGATTTAGAGGAAGAAATCTACATGGACCAACCCGAGGGGTTTGTGATTCCGGGAAATGAAAAGAAGGTGTGTCGACTTGTTAAGTCCCTTTATGGACTAAAACAAGCACCCAAGCAATGGCATGCGAAATTTGACCAAACAATGTTGTCAAATGGATTTAAGATTAATGAATGTGATAAATGTGTTTACATTAAAAACGTTCCAAATCATATAGTCATTGTTTGCTTATATGTTGATGATATGCTAATAATGAGCAAAGACGTTGCCGACATTCAAACTACTAAACGCATGCTTGCTAGTAAGTTTGATATGAAAGACTTAGGAGTTGCCGATATAATTCTAGGAATTAAAATCCAAAGGACTCCTCAAGGTCTAGCTTTGTCTCAATCACATTACGTGAAAATGGTACTTGAAAAATTCAAACATTTGGAATTTAGAAGTGCAAGGACTCCAATTGACTTAAACCATCATCTTATGAAGAATAAAGGTGAAAGTACATCTCAATTGGAGTATGCTCGTGTGTTAGGAAGCTTAATGTACATCATGAACTGTACACGACCCGATATAGCTTGTGCGATAAGTAAACTTAGTCGATTCACAAGTAATCCCAACAAACATCATTGGGTGGCAATGAAACGAGTTCTGGGATACTTGGAGTATACTCAAGACTACGCTTTGCACTACAATAAATATCATGCAGTTATCGAAGGATATAGTGATGCAAATTGGATAACCGGCTCAATAGAAACAAAGTCCACAAGTGGATATGTGTTTACGGTTGGTGGAGGAGCAGTATCTTGGAAGTCTTCTAAACAGACGTGTATTGCTCGCTCTACAATGGAATCGGAGTTTATAGCATTGGATAAAGCCGGTGAAGAAGCTGAATGGCTTCGGAATTTTTTAGAAGACATTCCGTTCTGGCCAAAACCTTTGGCTCCTATTTGCATACATTGCGATAGTGAGGCTGCAATAGGACGGGCAAGGAGCGTTATGTATAACGGAAAGTCTCGTCATATACGGCGAAGACATAATACCGTTAGACAACTACTTTCTAGTGGAATTATCACTATTGATTATGTAAGATCAAAGGATAATGTTGCGGATCCGCTTACAATAGGCTTAACTAGAGAGGGAGTTGAGAAATCATCTAAGGGAATGGGACTATGGCCGAGGACAAGTCAACATGGTGGTAACTCTACCTAGAATTTTGGATGTTCCGAGATCTAGGTTCAAGGAGCTCAAACAAAGTTGTGATTGACCGGTTCAACATTGTCAAAATAAAATCTTTGGTCCATTCTCGTGATGAAGACAATGTTCGATAACAAGGATAGAACTTTACACGTTCTTTAATGATTACCTAAATTTGATGAGGTATCTATCAAATAGTGTCAATCTAAAGGATTACATGTTTAAGAATCACCTATGTAAGTGTGAAGTGTAAGCCGCTTCAAGGAGAATTCTGTAAGGCCAATTCTCTACGCACTTATGAGACCAAGCGATGTTCATGGCTGAAACGAACACAATAATGAGAACCAAAAGACGGTTAAGGGTCGATTGTGTGACATATGGTTGTCTAGGTATACACCAAAGTTCGACGGTTCAAAGATATCAAATCTACCGATTGACCGAGTATATCCGACATATGTTCACTATGGAAAGTTCAATGGGAAACCTACTTATCCAGATGCGATCGATCTTTTCTTGCGAATCACACAATTTCCATGTTTTTTTTTATATAGCCATTCCCCATTCATGTGGGGGATTGTTGGACTTTTAAGCCATTGGGCTTTAAAGATGAGTAGTGTGAATTGGGTAATGGTAGGAAATTAAATGGACTGGATTGGGCTTCAAAATTTGGCCCGGTTTATTTGGTTAAACTAGTTGACCCAGTTTGATAAATAACGTTGAAAGAACGTATCTTCCTATCGGGTGTCTATTCACAATGAACAGACACCATGAAGAGGCACCATACCTTTTCACAAACAGACACCATGCTATAAATTCAGGCATGGCTTTCATTCTAGATATTCAGAAATTCAGAAATTCTTTCCTTCTCTCTGCAAGTTCATTAATCCAAAAATTCTTGAGCTTTCTCGTTCCTTGAAAACCGTAAGTGTGATTCGCTCCGCTTTTTGAGTTCGTCGGTATCCTGCTTCTTGTATTGCCACTGTCGCAGGAAGGTTATTCCGTTTTATCCTGGGAGGATTTAATCCATTACCTTGGCAACTGTGAGGGGGTTAAAATTCCTTAAGGACACACAAGCAAATTGTGAACTCGGAATTATATATTCTATTTCTTCTCCCTCTTGTTTTTCCTTAACCGTGTTAATTTTGATAATACACGTCGCATAACAGTAAGCATAAACATAATTCATACCGGAATCTTGAACATGATAATCTTACATATAACTGTAATAGAAAAACATACCTGAAGTGGGATCCATTATCTTGAAGCGGAAGCGTTAATCGGTAAATTGATTTCTCGCCCCTTGCCCTAAATTTCGTAACCGCAGACTTTAGAGATGGAAGAGAGGAAAAGAAGTAACCCTAATGGGTGGGGAGAAGACCAATTTATAGATGTTCTCAGTTAATCTGGTACGTCCATCAAGTAACCAATCGAAGATGAGATTTGTACATTAATTAAATATTAATTATGGGCCTTAACCTATTGGGCCACATTATTCGTAAGAAAATAACTTACATTCTCCCACTCGGTCCAATAATCACATAATATTAATATTTAATATAGGAACATTAGTTGCGCATAAACAAATCTCTTCTATAAGTCCATCATAAATACCACAATACGATAAACTAGTAAATGTGAGTTATGGCGGTTATACATAATTTTTCTACATATCCCTTCCATATACTACAATATTAGTAATTTACCGTATCAAGTTCATAAGCTATAAAATTTTACGGTCCATAATAATGTCTCCTTGAGACTTATCCTGTAATATCTCAAAACAATAATGTGTACACCATTATGAGAAACAGAAAATCACTAATGTATATCAGAAACATATAAATGAGCTTAGAGTGTCAAAACATCACAAATACATCAATCATAAAAACAGCCAAGACCCATTCTATGTACATTTTCTTTAAATATCTTTGGCTGTAAACCTTTCGTTAATGGATCTGCAATCATGAGATCTGTTCTAATATAATCAAGTGACACCCTTTGTTTCTGAACAACCTCCTTGACGGTAAAGTTCTTTAATTCCATATGTTTGGCATCTTTGGAGTACTTATCGTTCTTGGAGAAGAATACTGCTGTAGAATTATCACAGTAAATTTTCAACGGCTTGGTAATGGTGTCGACAACCCCATGTCCTGAAATAAAGTTTCGCAGCCATAATGCATGAATTGTGGCCTCAAAACATGCCACCAATTCTGCTTCTATCGTGGATGTAGACTGTTTGACACTCTTCCACGCTATTGTTCCTTCAGCTAATTGGAACAAATAACCAAACGTGGATTTTCTAGTGTCAATACATCCAACGAAATCTGAATCCGAGTATCCAACAACTTCCAAATGCTTGGATCTCCTATACATGAGCATGTAATCCTTCGTTCCTTTCAGATACCTCAAAACATTTTTTGCAGCTTTCCAGTGATCAATTCTTGGGTTAATGTGATATCTTCCTAGCATTCCGATCGCAAAACTAATATTCGGTCTTATGCAAGTCTGAGCATACATCAGACTACCAACAATAGAAGAGTAAGGAATTGATTCCATTTCCTTTCGCTCTACATCATTTTTAGGACATTGCATAAGACTAAATTTGTCCCCTTTTTGAATTGGAACAATTCCTACTGAACTATTGTTCATGTTAAATCTCTTAAGAATTCTTTCGATATAGCCTTTCTGAGACAATCCCAATAATCCTTGTGATCTATCACGGAATATTTCTATTCCTATTATGTAGGATGTCTCACCCATATCTTCATTTCAAAATTCTTAGAGAGAAAATCTTTAGTCTCACGCAATATACCTAAGTCATTAGCAGTAAGTAGAATATCATCAACATATAGGACTAAAAATATAAACTTACTCCCACTGATCTTTTGGTATATGCATCGATCAACGATATTTTCCACAAATCCAAAAGATGTTATGGTATCATTAAACTTTATATACCATTGTCGTGAGGCTTGTTTAAGTCCATATATTGACTTCTTCAGTTTACACACCATTTGACATTTCCCTTTAGTTTCGAAACCCTCTGGTTGGTCCATATACACTTCCTCCTCGAGATCTCCATTAAGAAAGGCAGTTTTCACATCCATTTGGTGTAACTCCAAATCATAATGAGCCACCAAAGCCATAATAATTCTTAACGAGTCTTTCTTTGAGATCGGTGAAAAGGTCTCTTTATAATCAATGCCTCCTTTCTGAGTATAACCCTTGGCAACAAGTCTGGCTTTATATCTCTCAATCTTGCCATTTGAATCGCGTTTGGTCTTAAAGACCCATCTATACCCGATTCTTTTAGAACTTTCAGGCAATTCAACGAGATCCCAGACTTTATTGTGTTCCATAGATTTTAACTCTTCCTTCATGGCATCAATCCATTTGTCAGACTCATTACTTTCTATGGCTTGTGAAAATAAAATCGTATCCATATTAAGACCAATATCAAAATCTAACTCTTGCAAATAAATCACGTAATCATCCGAAATAGCCAATTTTCTAACTCTTTGTGATTTTCTTAATGGTATTTCTTGTGGTTCATTTGTGTCAGATATTTGTGAGTTAGTTTCTTCATGAAGTGTTTCATCCAAATATTGCTCGGTGTTGTCAAAGTGTTCTTCAACAACTGAAATAATATTTGGTATTTGTGTGGAAGTAGGCATATTTCTGGGTAATAAAATATTGACCCTCACCTCTTTAATTTTCACACTTTTCTTTTCAACACTCCCACTAACTTCACCATTCTCAATGAATCTTGCATTACCGGTTTCAATAATTCTTGAACTATGCTTTGGACAGTAAAACACATACCTTTTAGATTTCTCTGGGTAACCAATAAAGTAACCACTTACTGTTCGAGAATCTAATTTCTTTTCTTGTGGATTATAAACTCTAGCTTCCATCGGGCAACCCCAAACATGCAGGTGCCTTAAACTAGGTTTCCTTCATGTCCACAATTCAAAAGGGGTCTTTGGAACTGCCTTACTAGGAACCCTGTTTAATAAATATACAGAACTTTTAAGAGCATACATCCACAATGATTTGGGTAATGAGGAATTACGTATCATGCTTCTAACCATGTCCATAAGTGTTCGATTATGCCTTTTCTGCAACACCATTTTGTTGAGGTGTTCCTGGCATAGTATACGGTGCACATATGGCACGTTCCTCGAGGAACTTTGCAAATGGACCTGGACATTGTTCTGACTCATTATATTTTTTATAATATTCACCACCTCTATCTGACCTAATGATTTTCACCTTTTTATCTAATTGCCTTTCAACCTCATTAACAAACACCTTGAGAGCATCTGCTGCTTGAGATTTTTCTTTCAGCAAATAGATGTATCCATAACGTGAAAAATCATTGATAAAAGTGATAAAATATTTTTCTCCACCAAAAGATGGAACATCAAAGTGTCCACAAATATCGGTGTGTATAATTTCAAAAATCTGGGTGCTTCTTGTGGCACCTTTCTTACTATGCTTGGTTTGCTTTCCCTTAATGCAATCCAAACATATAGTAAGATCAGTAAAATTTAGATTCGGAAGAATCTCATTATTTACTAATCTCTCTAACATTTCTTTGGATATATGACCCCAAACGTCTGTGCCACAAGTAAGCAGAACTTTCATCTAGTGAACTACGTTCAATTCCAACATTATGTTGAACATTAAGAAGGGATTCAGAACTTTCATCTAGTGAACTACGTTCAATTCCAACATTATGTTGAACATTAAGAAGGGATTCAAAAAAATAAATATCGAGTTTCAATATATATAAACCATCACTAAGAAAACGAGAACCATAAAAAATAGCATTTTTATATAAATTGAAACATCCATCTCCAAACTTTAAATCAAATCCAGAAACATCAAGTCTTGAAAGAGAAATCAAATTCCTAGAAACTGAAGGTACATAAAGAGTTTGTAATAGATCAAGGTGACGTCCAGTCTCCATGATCAAATGATAAGTCCCAATGCCTTCAATTGGAGCCTTCATACGATTTCCCATGAACAAGAAATCCTTATTTGGATTTGTGGTTTGAATCGTAAGGAATCCATGCAACGTAGTAGATACATGAGCAGTTGCACCAGAATCAAGCCACCAAGTATTATTAGGAACTTCTACTAAATTTGATTCGAAACATACAAAAGCACTAATTGTACCTTTCTTTTCGAACCAAGCTTTACGCTTCAGGCAATCTTTCTGATAGTGTCCTTCCTTATTACAGAAACGACATGTATATGCCTTACGTTCTTTGTTAGCATCTTGTTGAGCTTTAGCAGGTGCTTTCTTCTTCTTGAACTTGTTGGCCTTCTCTTTAAGTTCTTTACCAGCTCCTTGACCCATGAGGTTAATTGAATGACTCCTTTGTTTCTTAAGTCTTGACTTCTCCTGAGTAAGCATACTGGACAATTCACTAACATTCCACTTATCCTTAATAGTTTTATAGTAAATTTAAAAAGGTCCATACTCAGGAGGTAACGAGTTCAGAATAAACTGAACCAAGAAGGTTCATTCACTTTCATCCCCAAGGTCTGAAGTCTTGCTGCAATGTTAGTCATCTCGATGATATGATTTTTCATACTACGCGACTCATCAAACTTCATGGTCGTAAGTTCATCCATTAGTGTACCAGCGAGAGACTTAGCTGCAGAACGAAAAAGTTCTTCCACCAACTTCAGGTATTCCCTGGCACTTTCTGTTTGTGGAATAGTACTCTTAATGTTGTTGGCAATATTCATTCGCATAAACATAAGGCTTAGCCTGTTAGAGCGTTCACATGCTTTATGGAAAGACTTCTCATCCGCACTGCTCGAATCAGTAATGGCAGCGGGCTTATCATTAAGTAGAGCCAAGTCAAGATCCATCACACCTAAGTGGAACCGGACTTGCTCACACCATTAAGAGAAGTTCAATCCATTGAACACAGTAACAGACGAAGCAAGCAATGAAAAGGAATAGCTGCAAAATAGATAATACATGCTCACAAATCAATATGGATTCAACAAAACATTAAAGCATATCGTAATTCTCCTTTGGGTAGGTACTACGACATACTATCTTAATTTAAGTGTCATTTAGTGTTTAATAGGTATTTAAATATTTTTAACCAAATATATATGCCATCTTTGGACAAATAATATATATTTGACTAAGAATGTTAATTTTACCTCATCATAATTACTATTCATAGAATAATAGATATACCTTTGGGTAAATTCGTAAGTTCTAGCAATAGAAAAAATTAATTTATCCACTAATCTTAAATTATAGGCATTTCACTAATTTAATGGATAAACTGTAATTTTATGTATGCATATTTTCATAAAACTAACTAGTTTGGCTATTTTGGTGACTAACAAACTATATAACATAAGTGCACACACAAAATATAGATCATAATATTTTATGCATGTGAGTACTTTAAACAATCTAATTTTTTCACTTTACTAACTAACAAACTCTATAACTTTAAACAAATATATTATTTATTGCATAAAAATAATAAAAGAACTATATCACAGTCACACATCGTGAAATATATGTACAAAGTTTGTACATTCCAGAGACCATTAGAAAATAAACCTCATTACTTTAATTGTCAAATAAAAAGAAGCATAACATTATGTCGAGAACCCTATAGACCATGGCTTCCTTCGTTTATCAATCTGAATCGATAAATATTACTGCTTAAGTTTACATAAAAATTCAGTGCAAAATTAAACTTGAAAAATCAGTAGGTTAAACAATTTGTTCTGTTATTGCCATGCGTAGAACTTTACTAAGAAGAATTATCTTTTACTAATCTCGTAAGATTGGTTCTCAATAATTAATCTGAATCGATTTCATAATGAAGATTATTAGTTCAAACAATCCAGGCTCGTGATACCACATGTAAGCATCACATCATAGGTAATATCAGGTCTTGTGATAGTAAGATATCTAAGTTTTCCCACAAGCCTCGGATGCCTGCATCATCCAAGAGTTCTTTTCTCTTTTCTGCAAGCTTATGATTTTTTTCTATTGGGCTAATTGCGGCCTTGCAACCTAACATCCCTGTTTTCTTCAAATCAAGGACATACTTCTTTTGAGAGATGGCTCTACTTCTTATAGATCTCGGAAACCTTTGTGTCTAAGAAGTACCTTAACATGCTAATTTTATAACGCCCCATTTGTGTCTGTCTGCGATCGTGCCTAGCTGGGCAGTTCATCGGGAGCTGCTATCTGGGACCAAGCACTAAGCACTCTTGATTTTCATTTTCAATTGATTTCATTCATACTAGGATCTTGAACATGATAATCTTACATATAATCGTAATAGAAAAACATACCTGAAGCAGGATCCATTATCTTGAAGCGAAAGTGTTAATCGGTAAATCGATTTCTCGCTCCTTGCCCTAACTTTCGTTACCGTAGACTTTAGGGATGGAAGAGAGGAAAAGCAGTAACCCTAATGGGTGGGGAGAGGAACAATTTATAGATGTTCTCAGTTAATCTGGTACGTCTATCAAGTAACCAATCGGACAGATAAGATTTGTTCATTAATTAAATATTAATTATGAGTCTTAACCTATTGAACTATATTATTTGTGAGAAAATAACTTACAGGTGAGTCAGCTATTTTTGTTTTATTGTAACTTTTTCGAGTGGAGTGGGCAAAGGCCATGAGAAAAGAAAGGAATAGGACCGTTTAAAGTGGGTTTCACTTTAAATATTGAAAATTTATGGTAAAAGTTTCATCTGTGATTAATTAAGTTAACTACTTGATTATTATTGATGTTTTTAAACTCAGAAGGCTTAACGTATATAAGAGATTGAAGCAAACAACAAAAATAATTATGTTCAAGTAGATAATTGGATGCCTTTAACATCCTTTCTCCTTCTCAAAATTTGGTGGAAACATGATAGTTAATAGATTTAGGGAATAAAAGATTTATATATGCTATTCTTTTTTCTTGTATTTGGTTACCACAAAAAATTTTCAAAAACAAAATGCTTTTCTCACTTAACAGAAATAATTTTCCTTACGGCTCTCCTATTTTTTATAACTTTAAATGTATTAATCATTAAGATTATCACTCATATATATTTATTAATCTGCAGTACTAAAAAATTTCATTGAATACTCTCCCGTTTTGTTAATATTATTATCTATTTTTAGTATATATATTTTTTCATACTTGCCATTCACCAATAAAATATAATATTTTTTATAAAAGTAATTTTTATCATACCCAACAAGCACGAATGAAGGGAATGTGGTGCACTAAGCTCCGGTTATGCGTGGGGTATGAGGGAGACCCATATCACAAGGGTTTATTGTACGTAACCTTACCCTGTATTTCTGCAAGAGGCTGTTTTCACGGCTTGACCTGTGACCTTCTGGTCTTATGACAGCAATTTTACCAGTTATGCCAAGAGTCACCTTCAAACAAACACGAATATTAATTAAATTTGCTATATTTTTACATCAATTAAGTGGCTATTCTATTAAGGTCATCAATTGAGTGATTGCCGCTGGGGTCATCAGCTGAGTGACATAAATTGACTATTTCTACATTAACTAAGATAATTTTCTAAGAAAAAAGGAAAAGCTTCTTAGCTATGATAGCGCTAAACTTAATCTTTTTTCTTAACAATGACATAGTAAAAACTCATTAACGTAAGCCCTAAGATTAACATAAGATGAACCATTTTCCTTCATAGCTTCCTTAGCCAAATCCTTCCATTTCTTGACATTCATTCTCAATTCCTCTCCTTCCTCACTACCTCCAATTATAATCTCTATACACCTCTCGAACTCGTCTCTTTTAATGATGCCTTCTTTATTAGGGTTCACTCTGATACCAATCTTCCAAACATCTTGAATGAGCTTCGCGTTGCAAATTTGATCATTCCAAATTGGGCATGCCACGATAGGCACACCAGAAGCTAAGCTCTCTAAAGTCGAATTCCATCCACAATGAGTCAAGAAACAACCTACAGACGGATGTTTGAGGACTTCTATTTGCGAGCACCAACGCACTATTTTCCCTATCTTTTCCAATTCATCTTTACAAGTCAACTTTTCCACGGGGTTTTCGCCATTTAGGGTTTCTCTAATCACCCACAAAAAAGGTCTTCCACATTTCAACAATCCTTGACTAATCTCTTCCATCCATTGACTTGATACCTGAGCATAGCTACCAAATGCTATGTAAATAACTGATTTATTTGCCCTTGCATCTAACCACTCCATGTAATTATTTACACTTTCAATCATATCAGCTGCTAAAAAATTATCTTTTCGATCTTTCTCGTCAAGAAAAGATGAAGGAACTGAAGGGCCAATTCCAACCATAGTTACATTTTTCAAAACCCTCAAAGCATTAAGTTCCAATGCATCAAAAGTATTAACAAGAATTGTTGGATTTTCTTCACTATTTAATATCTCAATTTGCCTTTTAATTGATTCAACTGCCCAATCATTAGACTTCACATCATCAAACACAAATGAAGGAAAATCACTTGAACTAAGTGAAGGCAAACCTGGTAGCTCAATTACTTGATCCTGAGAATCACAATTCTTGAAATAATTAGCAAAATTAGTAAACCGATAATAATAAATATCAAACACTGTAGCTGGTTGAATCCAAAATAATGTAGAAGGGATATTAAATTTTTTGGCTACTAAACCAACCCAATCCATAATAACAGTGTAAATAACACGCGTAAAAGGACAACCACTTTTTGCTTTGGATTTAATTAAATTGGCAATAAAATCTGAACCATGAGATTTTATTGCTGAATTGAGTAAATGATACTCATCAAATGAACCTTTGAAATTTCCATCATAGCCATCAGAGAAAGGAGCAAAGATTAATCCTTGTATTTTTGGGAGATTTTTAATGCGATTGAAAGCTGATAGGCTACAGGATAAAGTGACTTTCACACCTAAGTTGATTAATTTTTTGGAAAATTGAAGGGATGGATTAATATGACCTTGGCCTGGAAATATTGCAATAAGAACATGACATTCATTTTTCAAGTTTTCCATTTGGTGGATTGGGAAAGATAGAATTATTAGTGGCTATAGTGTTTGCATTGGTATGTATGGTTGTAGAGCTTATATTTAAGATAATTTTGGACATATAGTGACTGATGACGTTTGTGCTGACGCCATACATAATAATTCAATTCATGTACTTCATTTGTTTCAGTATTGTTAGTTTGATTTGACACAAAGTTTAGCAAACTTTTAAAATTTATGATCTTAAACACTACAATACCATAATAATAACAATAACAATATACTTAGTGTAATTCCACAACTGAAATTTGAGGAGAGTTGAATGTACGCAGACTTTACCCGTACCTTAAAGAACGTAGTGAAACTGTTTCCAATCCAGCAACCTCAGCTCAAAAAAGATAAAGGAAATGGGCAATAACACCAAAATAATCTGACAAATTAAAGCGAAAATATAAAATTAACACTAGGTAATGCAATCAAATAATCGAAACAAAGGTAGCAACAAGTAATAGCATAAATCAAGGGTTATGAAAATACACATAAGATACTAAATGATGTTACAAGCAAAGACAACGCTCCGCTCGCTAACCCTTTACATTTATTATCAACCTCCACGACTCAGAGACTATGTCAGCCTATTGCATATGCACATTGTTTTTTTAGTATACACATATAAGGTGCCCGCTTGGCCATAAAATAAATTTCACTTTTTCTGGAATTTTTTCTATCTTTTTTTGGAAATTAATGTTTGGCCATAAAATTTTTAAATTTTCTGGAAGTTGAATTTCAGGATTTTTTCGAAATTTGAAAAACTCTTAAAAGTTACTTCTTAGAATTTTCACTTCAAATCACTTATAAAATTTAAAAACAAACTCCAACTTATATTTATGTCCAAATACAAGTATAATTGTTAAATACTCCATTTTCGCTTGACTTTTTTAAAAACTTTTCTCGATTTTTACAGTTCTTAAGTCTAAATGGTCGCTAACTGTTTTTGGCAAAGCATTGTTGGATGACAGCACTTGTGCCTCTACTGGAGGGTAAAAAAGGATATCTAGCCGTTCTCCTGTCATATCTCAATTTCGTTTAATGTTTCTTTTAAAAAGATGATTAATATAGCCATGGACAGTTTGTATTATGATCAACCTCTAAATTTTAAAAAGAAATATTTTTAGTAAAAGTAGGAGCGAGAAAGTAAATAATATATAGCACGTGATTTTAAACCAAGAATCTGCAGAAGGAGTACAGAAACAATCAAATAATACATTGTATTCATGCCCACTTTATTATTTGTTTGAAGGGTATTAAAGCTGTAATTTGAGAATCTAGAAGTTTTCAGGGAAAATAATAAGGGAATTCAACAACTATTGTCACGAGAAAGTTTTTAGGAATCTTGACGAAATAGTAGGTATAAAGTAAATTCTTTAATATTTTTAAATTGGTCTGTGCCTTTTCTGCATAAACCATATTTTCTAATCAACTAGTTAAGAAACAATGAGCTGCACCACGGAAGATAATTTATGTATTTGCTTCTATCCACTTCTTTGTGACGAAGTAAATCAAGAACTTCCTAGACTAGCCCTTTATTTTTATCATATTATTTAAGGTCACAAAATACACTGCTTGAACAAATATTATTAGGTTCGGGTGAACTCGCAGCTCAATTTCTGCCTCCGTCCCCTAACTGAAGGTGCGGAGGCTATGTGTAAAGCTATAGTGTCCAGTATGACACTATATTGGCCAAAACTAAACCTGGTGCGATGGTGTCAAGGTTCAAATTAGGTCAATATTATGCTATTTTCCATAAAGGTCGTTCCTAGTGCGATGTTGTACTCTCAACAACAACAACAAACTAAGATATAATATCACAAATGGAGCCTAGTACAATATTGTCTTTTTCATCGTAATAATGTTGGGTACGGATCATTTTTTTAAACTCCAAAAACCCCTACGATTTAATTAATTCCAAATTTAAGATAAAATTCCACGTGATAAAACTGAATAAAAAATCGACACGGGGATACCCCTACAAAAACAGACAAAAAGAAAGAAACATGACCACATATATGAATTAGATATGAATATAAACCATGGGAAATTCTAAGTATGCCATACTAGTTGCTCATTGAACAACAAAAGGATGTTCCACCAGTAGGGGGTCGAGTTTGACCGACCCCGTCCTCAAACTGACACGACTTGTTGTATGGGCAAAGGTCGGGCCCGATGGATGACTCAAAGCTCATTGGAGGGACGACCACACAATTACGTCGGTCCTTTTGCAGTGGGTACTTCATCTTTAGCTTATATTCCGCTTTTATATCATAGAAAAAAAAAAGGAAATCGATCGGTTATATAAGGAGGGTTTCCAAATGTATAACGGGGGATTGATCTTTATCAATAGAAATTACTCTCTCTCACTCTCTCTCTCCCTCTTTTTCGCTCTCTATCCCAATTACTCTGCCTTTCTCTGAAGAACTGGTATCTCTTATCTCTATATCATTATCACATGATCTTGTCCTTTAACTACTCAAAATTACCAAACCACAAAGGATTACACATACTCTAGAGCCGATTATCTTTGATTACGATTTACCTCTTTTCATACATTTGATTGATTTGCTTAAATATTGTTCGATAACATTTTAAGTGAAACACCACCAACAACAGACACACACAAAAACTTCAATTAATTAGCTATTTTATTAAGGTCATCAGCTGAGTTACATAACTTCACTATCTCTACATGAAAACTACACTTTAGGATGATAAAACGAAAATTTTAATAATGACCGAGTAAAATCTCGTTAACATGAGCCTTGAGATTTACATTAGACGAACCATTTTCATCCATAGGTTCCTAAGCTAAATCCTTCCATTTCTTGGCATTATTTCTAAGCTCCTCCCTTTTCTCTTCTTCCATCACAATCTCTATACACCGCGTGAACTCATCAAGTCTTTGGACGAGACCTTCTACATTGGCATTCACTCTGACGCTCTATTCTTTTGACCAGCCTTTTCTCTAGCATTACATTCATTTTTGTAATGGCTAGTCTTGCCACATTGTGTGCGAATCGTATTCTCAGGAAGTGTGAGATACTTATTTTTGAGATCCCATTTTGGAGCTTGAGTCCCAAATCCAAGTCCTCTCTTATTGCTACTATGATGTTCTTGTAGCCAAGAGAGTGCATCAGAGGCCTTGTTCCATTTCCATGTTCTGTCTAATTCATGCTTTACCTTTCCTAAATCTTCTTTTAAGACTTTAATCAACTCATCTTTCTTGTACATTTCATCTTTCATTTTTCCTAAATTTTCTTCTAGGATGAGAGATGATTGATCCCTTTTCTTACCTGACCCTAATTTCAGTTTAATATTTTGAGATTTGAGTTCTAGATTCTTATTTTCAAGTTGATGAACTTGGTTCTTCAACTGAGTACTTATGTTGTCACCCTTATTAGCCCTAAACTCAAGTCTTTTACATTTTTATTCTAAGATAACACATTCCTTAGACATAACATATTTCTCACTGTTTAATATTTCAGACTCATCTATGAAGTCCATCAGCAAGTCAGCCAGTTTTTCTTTGGATAAAATTTTTATCTTTTCTTTAAGGTGTATAATACTTACCTCTTGTTCATCTTCTGACTCTCCGATGACCATAAGAGCTTGCTCATCTTCAGATTCATTTTTTGAGTCCTCATCTGATGTTTCTCCCCATGCATCAACCATGGCTTTGGTTGATCCGTTGTTCCTTCTTGGTTGAACATGTTCCTTCTTCCTATTTCTTCTTTCAGCTCTTTCTTTCTTCCATTCAATCTCCCATTGTGAATAATTTCTGATGTGGTGATTAGTCTTCCCACACTTGCAACAACCTTCATTGGTTTGTTTCTCTGGAGCTCTGGGTTTGCTGAATGTTGTACCTTTTGAAGTACCCTTTCATCTCATAAAGAATTTCTTGAAATCTCTGGTTATCATAGCCATCTCTTCATTTTCAAGATCTGATCCTTCTGAAATTCTAAGAGCCAAACTTCTTTCTTTCTTAGGGGCATCCAATTTCATTCTTTGCCTTTTTAGTTCATAGGTAGTGAGATTTCCAATTAGTTCATCTAACTTTAGAGTAGCAGTGTTCTTTGATTCTTGAATAGCAGTGATTTTGAATTTCCAGGAGATGGGCAAAACCCTAGTTAGGGTTTTCTCCACCTTGTCTTCTTCCAAAATAATCTTTCCAAGAGAACCCGGTTCATTAGTTAGTGTAGTTAACCTGATATATATATCTTGAATAATTTCTCCTTCTTTCATAGTAAAGTTTTCATATTGAGAATACAATGGAGTTCCTCTTGATCTCTTTACCTGAGGTGTTCCTTCATGAGCCACTTGTAAAGTGTCCCATATCTCTTTGGTAGTAGCACAACCTTGAATCCCGCTGTAATCATCAGGACCCAATCCACATACCAACCATTTCTTGGCTTTAGCAATTTTCTCCTATTTCCTTAGATCCTCAGCAGTACAATCTACTCTTGTCTTTGGAACATCTAGTCCTTCAACATTCTTCTTGGTTGTAGCTAAAAGACCATCAGTGATGATATCCCAAAGCTCATAATATTCTCCCATGATGTGATCCCTCATTCTGTTTTTCCATCAAGAGTAGTAGAGG